>MU780606.1:80969-98069 GCA_026770625.1 Nicotiana glauca
TATATATATATATATATATATATATATATATATATATATATAACTACCCTCTCTTTTTCACTAATCACCCCACTGTCGTTTACAATAATTATTACAAGCCAATGAAATAAATAAAAAATACATAAATACACATAAATTAATCTATAAGGAGCCTACAGTAGGCCCAAATGACTTCCAAGCCTCCAATAGTCTCAAATGCCCAAAGTTCTGTAGCCAATTTCATGTCTAGGTGTGTCAGAGTTCTCTAAGGATCTCAAGGATCCCGGGCAGTGCTCACACCTAGACTTTTTCTCAAATAATAACTGATTTAGGTGCAGTATGGAAAGGCCAACTATGGCATGCCAGAGTTTAGAGAGATCTCAAGGATCTCATGGCAGTACATATATCAGAGGGGTAGAACCTAGTATTCTAAGAATAAAGTGAGAGTGCTTGACATTGTTTTGAAAATAGTACAGAGATAATTTTAGGAGTGAAAAGGTTTTTGAAATAGGAAACAATTTAGTGGTAAAAAGAGTTTGAGAAGAGTACCAAAACTCTTTTGAAAACATCAAACAATTAGTTGGTCATAAAACATCCATATTCAGAAACACTCAACGAACAGATCTCGCATAGGGATAAAGGGGTTGGGGCACATCAGAGTCACATTGGGGGTACATGGATAGGGTATAGAGGAAACATATAGTCAACAAACTACATAAAATACTAATGGTCTTAGAGACTTAGCCAGCTAGTCAAGGACAATAAATAGTTAAGAAATAGATCATAGTTGTAATACAGAAAACCTGACATGTCTTGAACATGATTAAACATACATGCAGGGTCAATCACATACGCCAAATAGACAACATGATCACATAATTAGGAGATTGAACAGATATTCATAAACAGATTGGTTAAGTATCAAATAACAAGGTGAAGTGTAGATATGGTAATCATACATTGAACAAGATAGAGTTGACCTGTTAGACAAAGAAGCAAGCATGAATACAAGTTGAATTCATAGCTGATGAACTAGTGCAAGAAAGAAACACATAGGATTTGGATTTCAAAATTTAACTAGAGACATACCAGCTGAAGAAAAGAGTGCAAAATATAAAGCAGATGTAGTTCCAATATCTAGCCTTGGCTTTTAGCCAGCTAGATCAGTAAATATCACAAGTAGCAGAGGAGAAAAAGAGAGCTTTAGAGTGTAAATGTACTTTTGTGAACTAATGTTCATTGTTAGAAGTGAGAATAGGAGGGGGTTTATATAGTAATCAAAATCTTAGCAAAATAAGGTAAAGGATCAATTAGGTAGAAATTAGAGAAATTCAGGATATCAATCAGATGTAAAAATAAGTAAGTCTTCCCTTTAATCAAGGGATAATCAATGGTAAAAGCGGGATAGATACTTAAGGAAAGAAATCGAGTACAGAGTAGGTAAATAGGGGTGAATGCATAGGGGTTTCAACTAAGGAAACAATCAGTAAGAATCAGCAAAATAGCAAATAATGCAAGGAAAAATTAATTAAGTCAAGCAGTTCAATTAAACCGAGTAAAGAAGTAAGAATCAAAAGTTTTGTTAAGGACAAGTATTCAAATCAAACCAAGAAATAAGGACTTCAGAATAATAAAGGGTTCAATCAAAGAGAAAATCATGAAAGAGTAAACAAGTTTAGAAGACAAAATAAGGTAAGAAATGAATAGTCAGGATTTGACACATAATTTTAACAAAACAAATAGTTAAATCGACACTGATTCAAGGAGAAAGATATAGGTTATAACATGAATAGTCAGGATGAACACAAACATATAGAATCAGTGAAAGGTTGAACTAAGAAGTTCAGTAGAGGCATACTAGGACAAGAAAACCACGAGATATTCAAATGGCTAAAGAGAAATCATAAGAATCAAGGCAAGAACACAATCAGTACACCGGTACTCAGAAACCAAATAAAGAATGTCAAAAATTAGGATTTTTAGCATAAATGAGTTAACGTTGTAGTAAACTTACGAAATAAGTCAAAACACATAAGAAGCAGAAGATCAAACACTCAAAAATTACCAAATGTTTTTAAAAAGAAATCTCAGAAACCCTAATTTAGAGAAAGATGAAGAATCACTCGAAAATCATACGATTGTTATAAAGAATCACAAGGTCATTATAAAACTCATATGAAACAAGTTTAAATCATCTCAGATCTATACAGATCTAAGAGGTTCAGAATAAAGAAATTAGGGTTTCGAAGAGAACAACACAGAGGTAAACAAACATGCTTAGAAACCCATAGATCATAGTCGATGTAAGACAATCTTACTCGGAATCACACTAGAACAACGTAAAACAGGCGAGAAAGGGACCATAGATGCAAACCAGCTGACCATGATCCCTTGAGGACCTTAGAGATGGCAATACCAACATGAGAGAGACTACTATAGGCCTAAGGATCGTGGGAAACCACCATATATAGCCATAAATGAGTGTCAGTTAGGGTTAGGTTTGAGAGAACTTGAGAGAGGAGAGGGATTTCAGGGTGGCGGACGGTGAGGAAATGAGAGGGTTTGGAGGGTCGTTTGGCTTATTTTGGGTAGGGCAGTTTGTGGCCGTTGATCTCTATAATCAATGGCCGAGATTGAAAGGGTTTTGGGGCGGGATTGAGTAGTTGGGTTTGGGCTTGGTAAATTAACATTAAAATTGGGCTGGTATTGGGTTGAAATAGGGCTAAAATTAAAATAAAATAGGCCAGATTTTAAATAGCCACTTTTAGTAACTATATAAATTAATAAAAAAATAAATAATTTCCAAAAAATATTTCGTATACTAAAATGATTTAAAAAGTTGTTTAACATTTTAAAAAATGTAAAAAATCATTTTATGCATCAATAATGTAATTATGCATTAGTAGGGCTATTATTGCAAAGATGTGCAATTTGGCCAAAAATATAAATATAATTACTAAAAATGCACTAAAAATATTTAAAACACTATATTGGCCTAAATAAAGAATTTAGATGGATAAATCATTAAAAAAATAATTTGAAGGATAATTATTGGATATTTTATAAATAAAAAGAGAAGAAATAAATGATTTGGAGCTTTTAAAATTATAGAAAAATTATAAAAATGCTTATGCATGCTTATAGCTGCATATGTGATATATATATATATATATATGTATGTATTAAAAATATATGAGAAAAAATTGGGGATCAACAACAACAACAACCCAGTGTATTCCTACAAGTGGGGTTTGGGGAGGGTAATATGTACGCATGCCTTACCCCTACCCCGAGGGGCAGAGAGGCTGTTTCCAGGTGACCCTTGGCTCAAGAAGGAAACAAGTGACAAAAACAAGTGGCGATATATTAGTACTAGCACTGAACTCATAATAAATAACATAAAATACACAACATAACATTAAATAACATAAATAATAAAATAACAACAATATAAGAAATATAAGAAATACGAGAAAGAGGAAAGTATACTAATATCTATAATATAAATCCCTGCATCAGTACTAACTACTAACTGTCTAGTCTCACTCTAGCGCGCTGTACAAATATTCCCAACTTCCCCCCCAACCTAAAACCTTAATGCTCGACCTCCACAATTCCCTGTCAAGGGCCATGTCCTCAGTAATCCTAAGTCGCGTCATGTCCTACCTGATCACCTCTCTCCAATACTTCTTAGGTATCCCTCTACCTCTCCTCGTGCCCAGCACCGCCAGTCACTCACAACTTCTCACCGATGCATCAGTGCTCCTCCTTTGAATGTGCCCGAACCACTTGAGTCTTGCTTCCCACTTCTCATTGGTATCAACAACAATGATTTGAATTTTTGAGTACAATAGTTCTAATGTGACACTAGAGCATCAAGAGTTTACTCTATTCATCAAGGAAGCTCTCTCTTTCATGTAGGTCATTGTGGATCCCAAACTCCTCCACTATTCTTCATTTGCAAATCTCACTTTATACTATAACAATTGAAGCAAGGATTGTGAAAATGTTGCTCGTCTCTATCAAAAGAACGTCACAAGTCCGGCTTTAAGTACCATAAACTTGACCCTTATGTAAATCACCACTAATGTAAGCTCACTAAACTTGAAATCATGTAGGGCTTTTGTAGGATATAATTAAGGCTTTTAGACCAAGGTAGGACTTGTTGTAATAGAATGGTTTCATCTTTCCTTAAACAACCATTCTTCTTTCATTAAACACTCCATTTTCTCTTTTTCGGCTCATATTTTCTCGACTTTTTGAGTCATTTTCTTCTTCCTCGGGGGAACTAGAGAGAGTTAATGTCACTCTTTCTTGATCATGACATTCATTTTTCTCCATTTCTATTTAATCTATGCTTTCATCATTATTTTCTTTGAATCCCTTCAACTTTCTACCTTATTCACTTTCTTTTTGGAATTTTTCTTTTTGTTATTTCTTTCTTTTCTTTGACTTCCCTTTTTCTTTATTTCTTTCTCTTCTTTGTACCTTTTATCACTTTCAAACTCTTTGTCTCTCCCCCAAACTTATGTTTTTCTAATTGTTTCTCAAGAATGCTAATGAAATATCGGGTGCCAAGAGAGGGTCACTACAAAACGGGTGAAGGCTTGTAACATGGTTATTAAAAGAAAGGGGTTTCAGCTCAAAGGGGTTGACTAGGGATATCACATTGGTAGGCTATGGAAGATTTCAAATTAGATCAAGGAGAGACTACAATCATTTCTCAAGCCAAGCTACAATTAGAATTTTTCCTAGAAACACATTCGAGGCAAGTTCTAGACCACTAGCATGAGTACTTGGACTTGTAACTAAACATTTCACCTCTCAGGCTTCTGGATTGCTAAAGAGAATGGAATCAAGGTCCCACAACAACCCTAGATAAGATAGAGAATCACAAATGGCTCGATTTGAACCATTCGATTACTACTTAAGTCAACACAAGAGTCAAAAGAGTCACAACTAGAGCTATTTTCTGCCAACAACTTGTTTTTAACTATACGATCATAGGTAAATGTGTTGGTACCAAGTGAAGCATGCTTGAGACCCTTTTATTTATTACTACCATATTTGCCTAAACATAAAAGAAAATGGACTCTATCCCTTAAGAAGGTTGTCACGCCATCCATCGTTGGGAAGAGCCACCCGGTCACACAAAATCCACCTTTGGAAAGAACCATGGCATTCAGAAAACCAAAGGCTTATTATTCACTCAAAATGTGAAAAGAAGCTAACAAATTAAAACGAAGCTACTAAAGTAAATAGAAAGTTATACTACTAAGGAAAAACAAACTAAAGAAGCTATAAAATAAATTACACAAAGCAAGATAAATGAATAGTATAAAAGTTATTACATGCCAAATGTCAAATCTCAGTATCAATTAATAAAAAATAGAACGCCCCCCAAAGGAAAATAAGCATTGTCTCCAATACTTAAAATTAGAATAGGGAAAGGGTAGAGAGTTAAGTGAACTCCCTATGTGGTCTGAGTCTACATGGTATCATCAGCACCCTCGGTATCAAGTTGTATCTCATAATCACTTGGCTGAGGGACAACAGGGCTTCAGAGTATCTAGATCATCTCCTCAGCGGTGTGGGCAGTCGCAGCTGGCTCCTCAGACTGGCTTGCTACTGCCTCAGGTTTTGCGGGTGGTGCTTGTGCTCCTGATGCTGTTGACTCAATGAGCAGGTCCAATGGTAAATCACCTGCAGATGTAATCTTCTCAATCTTTTTTCTCAGCTGATCCACCGACTTCTTTGATGCCTGAGACTTCTGTATCTTTTTGACCTATTTGCCTAAATCTTCATTGATATTCCTTTATGCCACCACTTTAGCCATGATAGTCTTCTGGTCGACCATAATCTTCTTCAATGTTTCCTCCCCTGACGGAGGTGCCTGTAGCTCTGTTGGGCCTGAGGATTTCACTTCAACAGCACTAGATATATCAGTCAGCTTTGTAGTAGTTACCTATATCAAGTTTTTTAGACTGGCCGATGTCTGGAGACTAGCAGCACAGTCTAAGGATAAGTATATAAAGCCGGCGCTGATAGTCTAGCAGAAGCAGGTGGTCTAGCAAAGGAAGATGGTGGCATGGTTGCTATCTCGGTAGAAGTAATGGCTGGTGTGGAAAGCTCGGCAGCTGAATGAGTAACCACTACCGCTGGCTCCTCAGACTGGCCAGTGGAGGTAGTAGCTTTACCATTGAATATTAGGTTTTCAACTCCTTGGAGGTGGTACCATGAGAAAGCCTTCTTGGCCTTTACGTCGGTATCATAATGACTCAGCTCCACCTTGTGATCCTTGAAGTATTGTATAAGGATATTTGGGTACTGATAGGATCTTTCACCCTTTCGAACAACTAAAGAGATGTTGGTGGACATGATGGAAACAACATTAATTAGATGCCGAGCCATAATAGATGCCACCAAAATTGCACGGGGAAGTTCGAGAATGTTTTCATTGAGGCATGGATCAATGCGTCTACAAACGAACATTTGCCAACCTTTTGCTCCAAAGTTTAGCGTGGCTCGGACTGTTCGAGCCCCTGTAGTGATCCACGGAGATGTTGACCCTCGGATTGCCAGAATCTCAGCTAGCCACGGGCAAGCTACATCATCCATAGCTAGCTTTTCCAAGTACTGCACTGCCTCTACTTCTTCAAATCCTACATATGAGTATAGTGCACAAGAGTCAAAATGGATCTTCAGATTTCGGACCTTTGTCGCCTTGGTACCCTTTTTGATGTGAGCCACATTGGCATAGTATTCTTTGACCAAGTATTCATTGCATCTAGAACACCGTGGGTGAACCATTTCCATCTTTTCTGCTCCTGAAATTATGTAAGGACATCGAGGTTGTGCTTGTGCAAATCTTTCATCAAGAATTGCCACTCAAGAGTTAGCGACCTCTGCGTCGACCATTCTCTAAACTTTGCAAAGGCAGTGTCACTGACAAATCTGTTCTCCCATATCTATGGCTTCCTTGACCTCTCTAAACCTCCCACTGTAATATCGCCGCCACCTCTACCCTCATCTGGGACATTATCACCATCATCTGAATTGATTGTAGCAGGCGGAGCATATGAGGAAGAGGGCTCAGAATTTTGACTACCCTATTTAGAACCTTCTGACAAACTGGCAGCGGAAGTAGACTCATCTACCAAATGAAATTTACCCGGAATTTTTTATGAATTGGGCTTCCGACTGTGCTTGCACAGAGTTACCCTCAGAAGCTTCCCCGGATGGGAGGTACTCACTGGTCTTCGAGGAATCAGGGGCTCTATTAGTTGTGGCTTTCTTACTTATTTATCTTTGAATTGCTAGAGGGAGGTTGCTTCTGCCTCGACCCCGGCCTCGGGAGGGTTCTGTCCTCCCTTTTGACATATCTCCCTTGCTACGTGATCGAACCATTGTATGCAATACATAAGGATAAGAGTCAGTTAGGTTAATAAACTACAGATGTATGCATAACCATTGCAGTAATGAAGTCTCAGAAGGGATAGTGCAGACGCCCAAAAGTGAGTGTAGCCGCAAACTGACTAGTGTGGGCCACATAAAAGTGAGTGCAGCCGCACAACCAAGAGTGAGGACCGTACAATTTTGACTGTGGACGCACAAACCCAGGTTCAGACTACTAGGGTCTTTGATGTTTAATCAGTGCGGGCCGCACAAAAAATGAGTGCGGCTGTACAAGTCCACTGCGAACCACCTAATTTTTTAGCGTGGCCGCACCATTCATGCATACACATGCCCTATCTCAAAGAGATATGGACCGCACAAAAATGAGTGCGTCCACAAAGCCAAAAGTGCAGACCACCCAAAAATGATTAGCGCTGCACAATTTGAAATTTTTGGGCACTGAACGAGGGTTCATGCAATATTTTCATAATTTAGACATTGTTTGCACAATTAAACATGGGTAGCTACTTACTAGACCCCAATTAATATTCAATATGCTGCCCACATGATTCGTGATTAACTATTGACATTTTGAGGCATGTAATTAACCCTAGACCAAAGAACAAAATTAAGAAGAAATGAAAAATCTAAAGATGAAATCAACATACCAGAAATGAAGATGCAGGTGAGATTCAACACTTATTAAATGAGGGAAGATTTGAGATCAGATATACAGCGTTTAGCTTAGTTAGAGAGTGTAAAGTGTAAAAAAAAGTGAGACACTCTATTTATAGGCTGACCCGTGGGGACAAAACCTACCTGAGTGCGGCAGTATAATTTTGATGCGGCCCGCACATTTTACCTACTCCTGTGAAAACTTGCTGCGAACCACAAAAAAATGAATGCAGCTGCATAATTAGTGCGGACCACACAAAAATATGTCTGATAGTAATTTGTTAAGGACTTTTGACAGGCCAAAATCAGAGACTAAGCAATTTTGTTCTTCCAGTTATACGACCGCACAAAACCTGTGCGGTCCGCACTTCTTGTGAAGCTTAGCCAAATTTTTATGCTCAATCCCTACAATGCACACCATTCATATATACATTTCAAAACTAGTTAGCACAAAACAAAGTCTATCTAATCTAAAAAAGACAAACAAGAAAAAAAAGACATGGGTTGCCTCCCAAGAAGCACCAGATTTAACATCGCGATACGACGCTGATTATCAATCACTTGAAATGAAGAACCGCCACAATGTGTTCATCATCAACCTTTCCAAGATAATTTTTAACTCGGTGCCCATTGACTCTAAAAAACTCATCATTCTTATTTTTCAAATCTAGAGCACCAAAGGGGGTTATATTCACTACTTCAAAGTGGCCACTCCATTTTGACTTCAACATGGCTGGAAACAACCGTAATCGGGAATTGAACAAAATCACAATATCACCTTCTTTAACTCCTTATTGTGGATTTACTTGTCATGGAGGTACTTCATCTACTCCTTTTAAAGGGATGAACTTGTGTAGGCATGATACCGGAATTCATCATGCTAATTCAAATGTGCCACTCTTAGGTTTGCAGCAACATCCCACTCATGGTTCAACTTCTTAAAAGCCCATATGGCCTTATGCTTAAGTTCTACCAGAAGATGACATGCCATCCCAATCATCAATCGATATGGAGACATCACAATCGGCGTCTTGTAGACCGTCCAATAATCCCAAAGAGAATCATCAAGTTATCTTGACCAACTCATCCGATTGGCATTCATAGTCTTAGATAGAATACTCTTGATCTCTCGGTTGGAAACTTCAACTTGTCCTCTTGCTTGAGGATGGTAGGCGGTCGAGACTTTATGAGTGACACCATACTTGGTGAGTAAGGTATCAAAATCCCGGTTGCAAAAATGCGAACCCCCATCACTAATAATGGACCTCAGAGTACCAAACCTTATGAAGATGTTCTTTTTCGAGAATGTCACCACACTTCGAGCTTTGTTGTTTGGTAAAGCCACAACTTCAACCCATTTTGACACATAGTCCACAACTACCAAAATGTAAGTATTCCACAAGAGCTCACGAACGGACCATCGAAATCAATACCCCAAAAATCAAAGATATCAATCTCTAAAATGGCGGTGAAGGGAATCTCATTCTTCTTAGAAATTCCATCGTCTATTTGGCATTTATCACACTGCTTGACAAGCTCACTAACATCCTTGTAAAGAGTAGGCCAGTAGAATTCCCAACTCAAAACTTTTGTAGCCATTCTAGCTCCACCATGGTGACCACCTGTTAGCCCAAGTTCAGATGAAGTTTTGAAGAATGACAAATGAACTCAGTCATGGACTAGGTCCATCATGTGAGACACAGTGTTTATCAACCTATACATGTGAGATACAAGTGAAGAAGATAAGTCTCAAGGATCAAGCAGCAATATCTTCGGAACAGATAAAAAAGGTTGCATATTGGATGAGGAGAGGAAGTCTCCCTATAGGAAGAGGACACAATCTAGATAAAGGATAGAGTTAGAGTTTGTATTATGCTAGGACTCAAATTTGACAAAGGATTAGCAATTGAGTCTCAACCAAACTCTGATTACTAACTCATTAAATCACTGTGATTGTTCTCTTTTACAGGTATTGCAAATAATGCAGAAGTTAAACTAAATTGAGAGAAAAAGAACAAGGCAATTTTGCAAGCAATTTATGTGTGATTTAAGTGTGCACTCCTGAAGCTACTTGAACGAGATAGGAGAACTAGTTCCATTGTATTTATTCTTATTCTAGTTCAATTGTAGTTGGTGTTTTAAAGTTGTACCTTTCTAGCTTTCATAGAAGCAATTATATTAGGTACTTTGAGTATTCTAGTTAGAGTTAACTTGAAAGTGTCGCAACAGTTAAGGCTATGTGCCGCACTAGGATTAGAGTTAATCCTTAGGTTTACAAGAGTTTTGTAAATGCTATTTTGGCTCAGTGATTTTAGTGGATGTTTGAGAAAATCCTACTAAGTAGTAGGTCGTGATTTTTTTACCTTTTGAGCCAGGTGTTTTCCTCGTAAAAATCTCTGCGTTCTTTATTTTCTGTACTTTTAATTCTGCAAAAGTAGTAGTTAGAACATTTAGAAGAACCAGGTTCTTCTAGATCGAAAATTGGGTACCATACAAATCACCCCCTCTTGTGTGGTATTTGTCATTTAGAACATCAATTGGTATCAAAATGGGTTATCCTAGAAGAGGTTAACACCTTAGGAAAAGATCAACATGAATGCACCACCTGGGAACTGGGAAGGGCAATCCACTGCCAGGCCTCCACTATTCAATGGACAATACTACTCTTGGTGGAAGAATAGGATGAAGGATCACATCATAGGAGAAGACTATGAACTCTGGGACATAGTCACTGATGGTCCTTTGGTAACTACAATGATAAATGAGGAAGGAGTGGATGTTCCAAAGACAAGGGCTGACTGCATTGCTGAAGACCTGAAAAAGTGGGAGAAAAATGCTAAGGCCAAGAAATGGCTTGTATGTGGACTAGGTCCAGATGAGTACAGTAAGATCCAAAGTTGTACTACTGCTAAGGAGATATGGGATACTTTGCAAGTGGCTCATGAAGGAACACCTCAAGTGAAAAGATGTAGAGGAACACTGTTGTATTCTCAATATGAGAATTTTACTATGAAGGATGGAGAAACTATCCAAGAGATGTATACTAGGTTCACTACACTGACAAATGAACTTAATCTCTTGGAAGGATTATTCCTGAAGAAGACAAGGTTGAGAAAATCTTGACAGGAGTTTTGCCAGTTTCTTGGGAAAGCAAAACCACTGCAATTCAGGAATCCAAGAATATAGCTACTCTCAAACTGGATGAACTGATTGGAATTTTTACTGCTTATGAACTAAAAAGGCAAACCATAAAGATGGATACACCCAAGAAGGAGAGAAATCCAGCTCTCAGAATTGCTGAAGGTTCATATTTGGAAGATAATGAGATGGCTATTATCACTAGAGATTTCAAAAAGTACCTAATGAGAGGAAAGGGTTCTTCTAGAGGTACAACTTTCAACAAGTTAAGAGCTCCTAAGAAATAGGCCAATGAGGGTTCTTATAAGTGTGATAAGACTGATCATATGATCAAGAAATTCCCTCAATTGGAAATTGAGTGGAAGAAAGAAAAGGTTGAACAAAGGAACAGGAAGAAGGAATAGGTTCAACCAAAAAGGAACAAAGGTTCAACCAGGGCTATGGTTGCTTCTTGGGGAGAAACCTCAAATGAAGACTTAGAAGATGAAGCTGAAGAAGAGTAAGCTCTTATGGCCATCGAAGAATCAGATGATGAACAAGAGGTAAGTATTCTGCATCTCAAAGACAAGATTAAATTTTCATCTAAAAAAGGCTAGTTGAGTTATTATTAGACTTCATTGATGAGTTTGAGATAGTTAACAATGAGAAGGAAGTTTTGTCTAGGAAGTGTGTGATCTTAAAAGCAAAATGCAAGAGTCTAGAGTCTAGGGCTGATGAGAGTGATAAAAAAATGCTGATTCTTCAACTCGATAAGAGTGTCCTAGAACTTAGATCTGAAAACTTAAAACTGAAACTAGGAACAGGAATGAAGAAGGCTGATCACTCATATCTCACTCTAGATGAAAATTTAGGAAAATTGAAAGATGAGTTGTATAAGAAAAATGAATTGATCAAAGTCCTAAAAGAAGATCTAGGAAAAGTAAAACATGAACTAGACAGAACTTTTAAGTGGAACAAGGCTTCTGATGCATTCTCTTGGCTGCAAGAGCATCACAGTAGCAACAAAATAGGACTTGGCTATGGGACTCAAGCTCCTAAATGGGACCCTAAAAGCAAGTACCTCACACTCCCTAAAAATAAAATGTACACACATTGTGGCAAGACAGGCCATTACAAAAATGAATTTAATACAAAAGAAAAGGCCAGTCAAAAGAACAAAGCTTTTGATCAAGAGAAACACAAGCTTCCTGGGTCGGCAAGAAGGAATCATATTCATCCCAATGGGTTCCTAAGACTAACCCCTTATTTCTTTTTGCAGGTCCAAGTGAAAAGGAGGAGCCAAATATGGTATATGGATAGTGGTTACTCAAAACATATGACTGGAAACAAGGACCAGTTCCTTTCACTTGAGGACCTAAAGGGAGGTAATGTCTTCTTTGGTAATGGAATGAAAGGTGAGATCATTGGGGTTGGAAAAGTAGGTAAGACATACTGTCATTCCATTGAGAATGTCTACTTGATATATGGCTTGAAATATAGCCTAATAAGTGTGTCACAACTGTGTGACAAAGGTAACCTTGTAGCTTTTATGTCTACCAAATGCTTTGTGATTAACCTTACCACTGACAAGATTGTTTTGTAGGGAAAAAGAGTTAACAGTATTTACATTGTAGATTTATCCACTCTTTCAGAAAATGAACTCACTTGCTTAAGTGTGTTGGTTAATGATCCTCTCCTGCGGCACAAAAGACTTGGTCATGCCAGTCTAAATCGGCTAAACAAATTAGTCTCCAAGGACTTGGTGATAGGGTTACACAACATCAAGTTCAAGGAAGACAAAGTTTGTGAGGCATGTGTAAGGGGGAAGCAAGTAAGGTCATCCTTCAAAACCAAGAAAATGGTAAGTACATCCAAGACATTGGAACTGGTTCATATGGATCTTTGTGGTCCAATGAGAACCATGAGCAGAGGTGGAAAGAAATATGTAATGGTATTTGTTGATGATTATTCTAGATTTACCTGGGTACTATTTCTGACATCTAAAGATAAAGCATTTGAAATGTTTACTGCTTTTGTTAGAAAAACTCAGAAACAATTAGGAAATCAGCTTGCATCCATTAGGTCTGATCATGGAACTGAATTTGAAAATGCAAAGTTTGCTGAATACTGTGATGAAAATGGTGTAGATCATAACTTCTCTGCCCCTAGGACTCCTCAGCAAAATGGAGTAGTTGAAAGGAAGAGCAGAACCCTTGAGGATATAGCAAGGACTATGCTTCTTTCTAGTAAACTACCTCACAGCTTATGGGTAAAGTCCCGTAAACACTGCATGCTACATAATCAATAGATGCATGACTAGACCTCTTGTTGAAAAAACTCCCTATGAGTTAATTAAAGGGAGAAAACCAAACATATCCTATCTTAGGGCATTTGGTTGCAAGTTCTATGTGCACAATAATGGTAAAGACTCCCTAGGTATGTTTGATACCAGAAGTGATGAGGGGGTATTCTTAGGATATTCTTCACATAGCTAAGTTTATAAAGTGTTCAATAAAAGAACTTTGTGTGTAGAAGAAAGTGTGCATATATATTTGATGAAACTTACATTCTTTCTGAGAGACAAGAACATGAAGATGAAGCCATTGGACTGGTAAAAGAATTGACTGAATCTCCAGGACAAGTCAAAGTGGCATCAAAAGAAGGAACATGTGATAGAACATGTCCTTCTGCTCAGGGCAACCTGACAGGGGGAACTAATCAGGGAGAAATTGAATCAAATTCCCTAAAAGAACCTGTTCAAGAACTTGTTCCTCAACAATAGAACATGGGAGACACATCTAGCAGAAACCAGTTGGTTGTGAAAACTTAGAAGTATCAAAGTTTTCATCCCATAGAGAACATTATCACTGATCCAACATCTGGAGTCAAAACTAGATCACAACTGAAGAATCTGTGTGCTTTTGATGCTTTCCTATCTCTCATTGAACCTAAAAATGTTGTTGAAGCTTTGCAGGATGCAGATTGGGTGAATGTAATGTAGGATGAACTCAACCAATTTGAAAGAAGTCAAGTCTGGCATCTAGTTCTAAGACCCAAGGACAAATAAGTCATTGGAACAAAATGGGTCTTTAGGAACAAACTTAATGAAGATGGAACAGTCATAAGAAACAAGGCAAGGGTGGTAGTTCAAGGCTACAGCCACGAGGAGGGCATTGACTATGATGAGATATTTTCTCCAGTTACAAGACTAGAGGCAATCATACTCCTCATAGACTTTACAACACACATGGAATTCACTCTCCGTCAGATGAATGTCAAAAGTGCCTTCCAGAATGGCTACCTAAAGGAAGAAGTGTTTGTAAAACAACCCCCAGGGTTTGAAAGCAAGGAATGTCCTAAGCATGTGTACAAGTTAGACAAGGCTCTATATGGGCTCAGGCAGGCCCCAAGTGCTTGGTTTGAACGACTATCTAAATTCCTACTGGAGCATGGTTACAAAAGAGGTAAAATTGATAGTACCTTGTTCTTAAGGGAAAAAGGTAAAGACCTTCTTGTTGTGCAAATATATGTTGATGACATAATATTTCGGGCCACTACTGATAGGTTGAGTAAGGACTTTGCAAAACTAATGGGGAGTGAGTTTTAAATGAGCATGATGGGTGAGCTTAACTTCTTCTTAGGTTTTCAGATCAAACAAAATCCAAATGGAACCATGATCCATCAGCAGAAGTATACAAAAGAACTAATCAAAAAGTTTAAAATGGAGGATTCTAAAGAAATAGATATACCTATTGCAACTGCCACTAAATTAGATGTTGATGAACCTGGTTAATCAGTTGATCAAAAGTTGTATAGGGGTATGATTGGTTCACTCTTGTATCTTACTGCCAGCAGACCTGACATTGTTTTCAGTGTAGGGCTTTCTGCTCATTTTCAGGCAAATCCAAAAGAGTCTCACTTGACTGATGTCAAGAGGATACTAAGATATTTGAAAGGCACTACTGATCCGTGTCTTTGGTATCCCAAAGGTACTAATTTCAATCGAGTAGGATATGCTGATGCTGATTATGCAGGTTTCCTGATGTAACGACCCGACCCGTTGTTACGGGAGTTACCGCCCTGTTTTCCCCATTTTATACTTCTATATGTTTCATTATATGTGTTTGGAGAATTTGAAGTAATTCGGATAGAGTTCGGTTAGAAATGAGACAATTAGTCTCTTTATGAGAAGGTTAGTTTGAAAAAGTCAACCGAATGTTGACTTATGAGTTAGAAGGCTCGAAATGGATTTTTGATGATTCGACTAGTTTCGGGTAATGATTTGTGACTTAGGAGCGCAATCGGAATTGAATTTGGAGGTCCGGTGTAGAAATAGGCTTGAATTGGCTAAGGTTGGATTTTGGCAAATTCCGGTTGATAGGTGAGATTTTTATTTGAGCGTCAGAATGGAATTTCGAGAGTTGCAGTAGCTTCGTCAGGTGATTTTGGATATGTCTGCAAATTTTCACGTCATTCGGACCTTGTTTGGTCGGGGTTTTGATTGAATGTGCATTTCAAAAGTTTTAGTTTAACTTAGGCTTGAATCCGTGGTAATTCGATGATTTTGATGTTTATGATAGTGTTTTTATGTTACGAGCAAGTTTGAATAAGGTGTTGGGATGTGTTGGTGCTTTTGGTTGAGGTCCCGGGGGTCTCGGGGTGATTTCGGATTGTTAAACGGGAAATTTTGGAGTTTGTTGCAGGTCTGGTATTCTGCCGGTTCTGGTATTTCCGCATATGCGGAAAGGGAGCCGCAGAAGCGGTTCCCCAGATGCGGTTGGGGTGATCGCAGAAGCGGGCACGGAGGAGGCTTGGCCTTTTCGCATATGCGGATGGGTTTCCACAAAAGCGGTCATCGCAGAAGCGGTTCTGGACCGCAGAAGCTGTCCTGGGCAAAATGAAGGGAACCGCAGAAGCGGAAGTCGCATAAGCGACATTTGTACCGCAGAAGCAAAAAATGCTGAGTGTTTAATGAAATAGTGGGGTTCGAATTTCAGAAGTTAGAAAATATTTTTGACTTCGGGGAAAGGCAATTTGTGGGCGATTTTGAAGAGAATTCGTGGGATATCATCAGGTAAGTGTTCTTAGACCCGGATTATGTTGTTATGATGTAAAAACATAGATTAAACACTAAAAATCCAAGGATTTAAGGGGTAAAAATGGGGGTTAGGGCTTGAAGCCTAAGAAAGTGTAAATTTGGAATTTGAGGGGTCAAACGGACTCCGATTTTTATGAACTTTATATGTACGAACTCGTGGCTAGACGAGGAATCCGTTTGTATGATTTTCGTAACTTTTTGAGAAGTGGGCCCGGGGCTCGGGTTTTACCAACTTCGTGAATTTTAATACTTTTCGAGTATTATTTATTGGGTTATGTTTCTTTAACCCATATTTATGTATTCGTTGTGATTTTGACTAGATTCGACGCGCGAGGAGGTCGATACGAACGGAACAGGCATTGCGGACCAGTCTATGGCCGGTTAGAGGTGAGTAGTAGGTGTATATGATGGCCTGAGGGTTAGAAACCCCGGCTTATCACACAGTGACGCTATTTAGGGCGTGACTCGCACCCCATGGCAGGTGCGGGATTGTTTATGACCAGGGATTGTGACTTGGTCCATCCTGAACAAGAATATTTCCATATTGGCGATTGATTCGCACCCTGTATTGAATATATCTGGACTTATTGCCATGTTTGGGGCCTTGTGCCGATCTGTAGCATCCTCAGAGGATGAATATCATTGTGATAACATGGTTTGTATAATCATTGATCTCAGTCCTGTGTTTTAATCACCGTTATGAAATGCTAAGTCACTTTTCCTGAAGTTAAAAGTATATTCTTCTAAATAAATTGGAAATTTGGAAATTAATTGAATCTGTTACGTGACTCATATGCATATTGTGGACTGAGTATGGATCGGGCTGCACGCCGCAG
>MU780606.1:100433-120647 GCA_026770625.1 Nicotiana glauca
GTCGGACTGTTAGTTTTAGCTTTACTTTGTGGCATTTCGTGGATTTCTTACCTTCAGACATTTTATATGCTTATTACTCACTGAGTACTTAGTACTCAGCCCTACTCCCTGCACCTTGTGTGCAGATTCAGGTACACCGGGGGCTTAGCTGAGCAGTCGTTGTCTCCATAGTTTATCAGAGTTGTTGAGGCAGCTGCTTGACGTTCGTAGGACCTGACTACTCTTCCTATTTCAGTTTTATTTATATATACATTCCCAGATTTGTGTATTTTTGTTCAGATATTGTTATTCAGTTTGTTTTAGAGGCTCTAGCTTCGTGACCCCAGATCTTTTGGGAGTATTTTTATCAGACTTCGTACCTCTCAGTACTATTCTTCTACAAATATTGGATTATTATTCTAAAACTATTATATTCTCCTTAAATTGTCGGTTTTGAGATTTATTGTTAAATTGGGAGCGATTGTTGGTCAGGCTTGCCTAGCTTTAGGGTTGGGTGCCATCATGACCGGGTTTGGGTCATGAAAAGTTGGTATCAGAGCCTAGGTTACTAGGCCTCACGAGTCATGAGCCGATTTAGCAAAGTCTCACGGATCGGTACGTAGACGTCCGTATCTATCCTCGGGAGGCTACAGAACCTTTAGGAAACACTTCACTNTACATGGCAGCAGTTCTCCACAGTATTCTTGGAGAAGTATGTACCGCAGTCTCACAGGGAGGAGCTGCGTCATCAGTTCGAGTGGTTGACTCAGGGAGATATGACAGTGACTCAGTATGAGTTGAGGTTTACACAGCTAGCTCGGCATGCTACTTGGATGATTCGGACAGATCGCGAGAGGATCAGGAGGTTTGTGGATGGCCTCAACTATATGATCCGCATATTGATGACTAGAGAGAGGGATACAGCAGTTACATTTGAGGAGGTAGTTGATGCGGCTCGTCAGATTGAGACAGATCGTCATCGAGAGCGTGAGGAGAGGGAGGCTAAGAGGCCTTGAGGTTCAGGTAGTTTCAGCGGTGCTCCGTCTAGGGGCCAGTTCCAGCGCAGCAGAGGTCGTTCCTTCAGACCTCCTCAGTCAGGTCGTTCAGAGTCCAGTGGGGCTTCGTCAGGCCGTGGTCATCAGGGTCATCAATAGAGCCATCCTGCACTGAGTGCCCTTCCAGCTCAGAGCTCTGCTCCTGCTTCTTCAGCTCAGGGTTCATCTGTAGCGAGGGGTTCACATCAGTCCCCTTCTCCAGCTCCAGGTTGTTGCTACGAGTGCGGAGAGTTGGGTCATATGAGGAGACAGTGTCCTCGGTTCCATAGTAGACAGTCTCAGCAGAAGGATCAGCCCTCATCTTCTGCTCCTGTTTCTTCAGCACCCACTCAATCAGCTAGGAGTGGAGGCCAGGTAGCCAGAGGTCGCCCCAGGGGTGAAGACTGGGTTGGCGGTGGTCAGGCTCGATTCTATGCTCTTCCAGATAGGAAGGACGCCAGTGCATCAGATTCGGTCATCACAGGTATTATCTCAGTCTGCCACAGGGATGCCTCTGTCTTATTTGATCCCGGATCTACCTATTCCTATGTATCTTCATATTTTGCTCATCATTTGGGTATGACCCGTGGTTGTCTTGCCTTGCCTGTGCATGTATCTACCCCGGTGGGTGATACTGTTATTATGGATCACGTATATCGATCCTGTCTTGTTACTATTGGGGGTCTAGAGACCCGAGTTGACTTGTTATTATTGGGCATGGTGGATTTCGATATGATTCTGGGTATGGATTGGTTATCTTCGTACCGTGCTATTCTGGATTGTCATGCCAAGACAGTTACGTTGGCTATTTCGGGTATTCCAAGGATCGAGTGGCGAGGTATGACTGATTATGTACCCAGCAGGGTGATTTCCTTCCTAAAAGCCCAACGGATGGTTGGGAAGGGTTGTTTGTCGTACTTGGCTTTCGTTAGAGATGTTGGAGCCGAGACTCCTAGTCTTGATTCGGTTCCCGTTGTGAGGGATTTCCCAGATGTGTTTCCAGCGGACCTGCCGGGCATGCCGCCGGATAGGGATATTGATTTTGGTATTGATTTGATGCCGGGCACTCAGCCCATCTCTATTCCTCCTTATCGTGTGTCACCAGCTGAGTTAAAGGAATTGAAGGAGCAACTTTAGGAACTTCTAGATAAGGGGTTCATTCGCCCGAGTGTGTCACTGTGGGATGCACCGATGTTGTTTGTCAAGAAGAAAGATGGCTCAATGAGGATGTGTATTGATTACAGGCAGTTAAACAAGGTAATGGTGAAGAACAAATATCCCCTACCGCGCATTGATGATTTGTTCGATCAGCTCCAAGGAGCGAGGGTGTTCTCGAAGATTGATCTTTGTTCAGGCTATCACCAGCTGAAGATTAGAGATTCTGATATTATGAAGACAGCTTTCAGGACGAGATATGGGCACTCTGAGTTTCTGGTTATGTCATTTGGGCTGACTAATGCCCCGGCCGCGTTCATGCACTTGATGAACAGTGTGTTCAGGCTGTATCTGGATTCCTTTGTGATTGTGTTTATTGATGACATCCTGGTATACTCGCGTAGCCAGGAGGAGCACGCGCAGCACTTGAGGGTGGTATTGCAGCGATTGAGAGAGGAGAAGATTTATGCGAAGTTCTCTAAGTGTGAGTTCTGGCTTAGTACTGTGACTTTTTTGGGACACGTGGTGTCTAGTGATGGTATTCAGGTTGATCCAAAGAAGATAGAGGCGGTGCAGAGTTGGCCTAGACCGTCTTCAGCTACGGAGATCCGGAGTTTTCTTGGTTTGGCGGGGTATTATCGCCGGTTTGTCCAGGGATTTTCATCTATTGCTTCGTCCTTGACCAGGTTGACGCAGAAGGGTGCACCGTTCGTATGGTCGGATGAGTGCGAGGAGAGCTTTCAGAAGCTCAAGACAGCTTTGACCACAGCTCCAGTGTTAGTCTTGCCATCAGCTTCAGGTTCTTATACCGTGTATTGTGATGCATCGAGAGTTGGGATAGGTTGTGTGTTGATGCAGGAGGGTAGAGTCATTGCTTATGCTTCTCGTCAGTTGAAGCCTCATGAGAAGAACTACCCTGTTCATGATTTAGAGTTGGCTACCATAGTTCATGCCTTGAAGATTTGGAGGCACTATTTGTATGGCGTGTCCTGTGAGGTGTATACTGATCATCGCAGTCTCCAGCACTTGTTTAAACAGAAGGATCTAAATTTGAGGCAGCGGAGGTGGCTTGAGTTACTCAAGGATTATGACATTACCATTTTATATCATCCGGGGAAGGCCAATGTAGTGGCCGATGCTTTGAGCCGAAAGGCGGTTAGTATGGGCAGCCTGGCGTATATTCCAGTTGGGGAGAGACCCTTTGCAGTTGATGTTCAGGCTTTGGCCAATCGGTTAGTGAGGTTAGATATTTCAGAGCCCAGCCGGGTGTTGGCTTGTGTTGTTTCTCGGTCTTCCTTATATGATCACATTCGTGAGCGCCAGTATGATGATCCACATTTGCTTGTCCTTAAGGACAGAGTTCAGCATGATGATGCCAGGGATGTTACTATTGATAGTGATGGTGTGTTGAGGATGCAGGGCCGGATTTGCGTGCCCAATGTGGATGGGCTTCGAGAGTTGATATTGGAGGAGGCCCACAGCTCGCGGTATTCGATTCATTCGGGTGCCGTGAAGATGTACCAGGATTTGAGACAACATTACTGGTGGAGAAGGATGAAAAATGATATTGTGAACTGTCAGCAGGTCAAGTATGAGCATCAGAGGCCCGGTGGTGTGCTTCAACCTATAGATATTCCCGAGTGTAAATGGGAGCGGGTTACTATGGACTTTGTGAGTGGTCTCCCTCGGACAACGAGGAAGTTTGATTCAGTTTGGGTAATGGATAGGCTGACCAAGTCCGCACATTTCATTCCGGTGTGTACCACCTATTCTTCGGAGCGGCTAGCGGAGATTTTTATCCGGGAGATTGTACGATTGCATGGGGTCCCAGTTTCTATTATATCAGATAGGGGTACTCAGTTTACCTCTCAGTTCTGGAGGACTTTTCAGCGAGAGTTGGGTTCACAGGTAGAGTTGAGCACAGCGTTTCATCCTCAGACGGACGGGCAGTCCGAGTGTACCACTCAGATATTGGAGGATATGTTGCGTGCCTGTGTTATTGATTTTGGAGGTTCTTGGGTTGATTACTTGCCTCTTGCAGAGTTTGCTTACAACAATAGCTATCAATCCAGCATTCATATGGCCCCGTATGAAGCCTTATATGGGAGACGGTGTAGATCTCCGGTTGGTTGGTTTGAGAACGGGGAGGCTAGATTATTGGGGACAGAGTTAGTTCAAGATGCCTTAGAGAAGGTGAAAGTGATCCAGGAGAGACTTCGTACAGCTCAGTCGCGTCAGAAGAGCTATGCGGACCGGAAGGTTCGAGATGTATCTTATGCAGTGGGCGAGAAGGTCTTGTTGAAGGTTTCGCCTATGAAAGGCGTTATGAGGTTTGGAAAGAAAGGGAAGCTGAGTCCACGGTTCATTGGACCTTTTGAGATACTTAGGAAGATTGGGGAGGTAGCCTATATGCTTGCTTTGCCACCTAGCTTGTCGGGAGTCCATCCGGTGTTCCATGTTTCTATGCTTCGGAAGTATGTTGGGGACCCGTCTCATGTATTAGACTTCAGCACAATATAGTTGGATGAGGACTTGACCTACGATGTGGAGCTGGTGGCTATTTTGGGTCGTCAGGTTCAAAAGTTGAGATCTAAGGACATAGCTTCGGTGAAGGTACAGTGGAGAGGTCGGCCCGTGGAGGAAGCCACTTGGGAGGCCGAGCAGGAGATGCGGAGCAGATATCCTCACTTGTTTGAGACTCCATGTATGTTTCTTGACCCGCTCGAGGATGAGCGTTTGTTTAAGTTGGGGAGGATGTAACGACCCGACCCGTCTTTACGGGAGTTACCGCCCCGTTTTCCCCGTTTTATTCTTCTATATGTTTCATTATATGTGTTTGGAGAATTTGAAGTAATTCGGATAGAGTTTGGTTAGAAATGAGAAAATTAGTCTCTCTATGAGAAGGTTAGTTTGGAAAAGTCAATTGAATGTTGACTTATGAGTTAGAAGGCTCGGAATGGATTTCCGATGATTCGACTAGTTTCGGGTGATGATTTGTGACTTAGGAGCGCAATCGGAATCCAATTCGGAGGTCCGGTGTAGAAATAGGCTTGAATTGGCCAAGGTTGGATTTTGGTGAATTCCGGTTGATAGGTGAGATTTTGATTCGAGGGTCGGAATGGAATTCCGAGAGTTGCAGTAGCTTCGTTAGGTGATTTTGGATATGTCTTCAAATTTTTAGGTCATTTGGACGTTGTTTGGTTGGGTTTTTGATTTAATGCGTATTTCGGAAGTTTTAGTTTAACTTAAGCTTGAATCCGTGGTAATTCGATGATTTTGATGTTTATGATAGTGGTTTTATGTTACGAGCAAGTTTGAATAAGGTGTTGGGATGTTTTGGTGCTTTTGGTTGAGGTCCCGGGGGCCTCGGGGTGATTTCGGATGGTTAAACGGGAAATTTTGGAGTTTGTTGCAGGTATGGTATTTTGCTGGTTCTGGTATTTCCGCATGTGCGGAAAGGGAGCCGCAGAAGCAGTTCCCCAGATGCAGTTGGGGTGATCGCAGAAGCGGGCATGGAGGAGGTTTGGCCTTTTCGCATATGCGGATGGGTTTCCGGAAAAGCTGTCATCGCAGAAGCGGTTCTGGACCGCAGAAGCTGTCTTGGGCAAAATGAAGGGAACCGCAAAAGCGGAAGTCGCATAAGCGACATTTGTACCGCAGAAGCGAAAAATGCTGAGTGTTTAATGAAACAGTGGAGTTCGAATTTCAGAAGTTAGAAAATATTTTTGACTTCGGGGAAAGGCAATTTGTGGGCGATTTTGAAGAGAATTCGTGGGATATCATCAGATAAGTGTTATTAGACTCGGATTATGTTGTTATGATGTAAAAACATAGATTAAACACTGAAAATCCAAGGATTTAAGGGGTAAAGATGGGGGTTAGAGCTTGAAGCCTAAGAAAGTGTAAATTTGGAATTTGAGGGGTCAAACGGACTCCGATTTTGATGAACTTTATGTGTACGAAATCGTGGCGAGACTAGGAATCCGTTGGTATGATTTTCGTAATTTTTCGAGAAGTGGGCCCGGGGCTCGGGTTTTACCAACTTCGTGAATTTTAATACTTTTTGAGTATTTTTGATTGGGTTATGTTTCTTTAACCCATATTTATGTATTCGTTATGATTTTGACTAGATTCGACGCACGAGGAGGTCGATACGAAAGGAAAAGGCATTGCGGACCAGTCTACGGTTGGTTAGAGGTGAGTAGTTGGTATATATGATGGCCTGAGGGTTAGAAACCCCCGCTTATCACACTGTGACGCTATTTAGGGCGTGACTCGCACCCCATGGCAGGTGCGGGATTGTTTATGACCAGGGATTGTGACTTGGTCCATACCGAACAAGAATATTTCCATATTGGCGATTGATTCGCACCCTGTGTTGAATATATCTGGGCTTATTGCCATATTTGGGGCCTTGTGCCGATCTGTAGCATCCTCAGAGGATGAATATCATTGTGATAGCATGGTATGTATAATCATTGATCTCAGTCATGTGTTTTAATCACCGCTATGAAATGCTAAGTCACTTTTCCTGAAGTTAAAAGTATATTCTTCTAAATAAATTGGAAATTTGGAAATTAATTGAATCTGTTACGTGACTCATATGCATATTGTGGACTGAGTATGGATCGGGCTGCACGCCGCAGCGAATGTTATGATTATATTGCGCTTGGGCTGAAGGAGCCCCTCCGGAGTCTGTACACACCCCCTTGTGAGCGCCGTCGACGTTAAATGGATCGGGCTGTACGCCACAGCATGTTCATATGCATTGCATTGCATCCTTGCATTATACTTGACTGATATACTTGATGTTGTTTTGTTGTGTCTTCGTAGTTAAGGTGTCGGACTGTTAGTTTTAGATTTACTTTGTGGCATTTCGTGGATTTCTTACCTTCAGACATTTTATATGCTTATTACTCACTTAGTGCTCACCCCTACTCCCTGCATCTTGTGTGCAGATTCAGGTACACCGGGGGCTTAGCTGAGCAGTCGTTGTTTCTAGAGTTTATCAGAGTTGTTGAGGCAGCTGCTTGACGTTCGCAAGACCTGACTACTCTTCCTATTTCAGTTTTATTTATATATACATTCCCATATTTGTGTATTTTTGTTCAGATATTGTTATTCAGTTTGTTTAGAGGCTCTAGACTCGTGACCCCAGATCTTTTGGGAGTATTTTTATCAGACTTCGTACCTCTCAGTACTATTCTTCTACAAATATTGGATTATTATTCTAAAACTATTATATTCTCCTTAAATTGTCGGTTTTGAGATTTATTGTTGAATTGGGAGAGATTGTTGGTCAGGCTTGCCTAGCTTTAGGGTTGGGCGCCATCACGACCGGGTTTGGGTCATGACACCTAGTGGATAGGAAGAGCACCTCAGGTATGGCACACTTCCTTGGTTCATGTCTTGTGCCATAGGCTACCAAAAAGCAAAATTCAGTAGCTCTATCTACTGCTGAAGCTGAGTATGTTGATGCTCCTTCTTGTTGTGCTCAATTGATATGGATTAAACAACAGCTGGTAGATTTTGAAATTGAAGTGGGATGTATTCCAATATTCTGTGATAACACTAGTGCTATAAATATGACAAAGAACCCTGTTCATCATAAAAGGACCAGGCACATAGATGTTATACACCACTTCTTAAGAGATAACTATGAGAAAGGATTAATTTCAATAGAATTTTGTGCTACTAATAAACAAATAGCTGACATCTTCACTGAAACACTGAGTAGAGAAAACTTCGAGAGGAACAGGTTGGAATTAGGGATGATTAAGATCACCTAAAAGGTCCAGTTCAGAATGCACAATGAAAACAAAAAGATTTTTTTTTTGGGTTAGGAGTTTCAACTTTATGTAAATATAAAGATTAATTCTTACTCAGTCTCATACTTTAATCAGTATACTCCTGTGAACTGTGTATATATGACTTACTGATCTCTTACAAAATTTTTTCTATTATGAAATTTGAGACATGTTCAAGAGAGTTCTACTTGAAGAACCTGGTTCATCAGTATATGCTTATGTGAAAGTTCAGGTATGTTTTTTATACTTTGCATAATTAGAAAGATTAATTTTCCAATCATAAGCTGAAGTCCTACTTTCATCAAACTCCCAAAAAGTCTATTCGTTGAACATTGAACTAGTTTCATTTTCCTAGAACTCTAAAGAAAACAGGATTTTTGCCTAAAATCTAGCGTCACATATTAATCACTAAGAGAATGGAATTATAAAGTGCTTAGACTTCTAAGTAAATCCTACAAAAAGTTGATGTTACTTCAATTACTTCTAATCATCTTTAAATACTCATCACACCCTTCTTCATTATCTCTTAACCGTAAAAAAAACCTCTCTAGTTCTGATAATCTTTTTCTCGTCAAAATTCCCAAATATTCTCCAAAAATAACTCACCATGACTAACCCCCAAGATAATCATGGAACTCCCCCACCAGTATCCTCTTCTAATACATCCTCATCTACACCCCCTAGTGAAACCCCAAAACGTAGGTTTCACAGGCAGAAAATGTTGGCTAGGAAAACTGTAGCTTCTGGTTCTCTGAGAAAAGCTCTAAATGAGAAATTGAGGGCCAACAGAAGAAGGAGAGTCCTGCTAAAGAATATAACTCTGGCTCTGAGTCTGAAGCTTTTATCTCTGCCAGCGAAGGTGAAGAACATGGGTCTTCTGACACTAACAAGAATCAAGAAACCCCTGGTGAAGTAAATAATTTTTTGGTATTTTCTGATGTGGTTGAAAATATGGATAATAGGTTTGTTTTGGTTGGTTCTGTGAAAGATGTAAAGGGGCTGAGTCAAGTAGGAGGGGAGGTAAAAGAAAAAAAAGTTCTTGCTATTTGTGGATGTGTTGAAGAAGGTGGCAACAAGTCAGGGGGAAGTGGCTCTAGGGAGGCGGCTAAAGGGCTTGCAAATGTAAGCAAGCAACAAGATGAACCTGGTTCATTTGCTGAGGAAACACTGGCTGATCTTCTGAAGAAGGTTGGAGCCTGTTATATCGAAAGAATTGTAAAGCTTCAACACAAAAGGCTCCAACTGCTTCCAAGCCAACAAAGAAAAGCAAAGTGTCATCTCCTAAGTCTACTGTCCCTTCAGTACCAAAGGGAAAAGCTACTAGAAGCAGGTTCAAACAAAGTGAAGCAAAGTTGCAGAAAGCTCTTGAAGAAAGAAGGAAAAAGAAGAATGAGAAGGGAAAAGCAAAGGTTGTGGAAAGTTCGGAGGCTGCAGAAGAGGAAGAGGAGGAGATGGAACTGGTCCATCAAGAAAGATGAACAAGGAAGTTCCTACCCCCAAACCAAAAGGATCCAAGACTTCCTTCAAGAAGACTTCCTCTGAACCTGTATCTGTTGAACCCTCTTTAGCCAAAAGAACTAGATTTGCAGTGAAAGGGAAAAAGGTAAAAATTATTGAAGAAGAAGAAGAATGGAGTGGAGAAGATGAAGAGGAGGAGTCTGAGAAAGAACAGGATAGGTTTTCCATCTTTGGCAGAAGAAAGATTTTAAAAGGAAAATTGTTGAAAGACCTGGATGAGCTAGGAATGAGAAGATTGGTAGATGCCCTAGCTGCACAAGGGTGGAAGGACATGGTCCTTGAAATAGATGGGAAGCTGGCCAGGAATGAGTTGATTGAGTTTATGGCCAATGTCACTGTGAAAACGGGGTTGTTATCAGTATGGTGAAAGGAGTAAAGGTGCAGTTTGATGCAAACCAAATTGGGTGAGATTTTGGACATACCAAGTGTGGGATATGATAATTATACTAGGGCGAGGTGGCCTTGTCTGGATTCTCTCCCCTCTTTTCTCCAAATCATCAGAAATATTTGTGATACTGCAAATGCTGAAGATGTGCCTGAAGCTAGGTTTGTGCAAAAAAGTGAGATGAGGGCTGAGCATAAGGTCCTGTTTGAGTAAGTTAACAAGTGCTTGCTGCCCAGACAGGAGAGGAGGCACACTGCCAACTACATGGGCCTGGTTCTTATGGAGTGCCTTGTGAGAGGAATGCAGATAAATTGGCTTGCTTTCATTGTAAAACTACTGGATAGGGTCATCAATGGCTCCAAGGCATATGCCACTCCATATGGGTTTCTTCTGACTACTGTTCTGGAAAGGCTGAATGTGCCTTTGAAGCAATGGGAGATGACATCAAGCATGGAACACTTTGGTGTCAAGACTCTTATGGCTTGTGACTATCCTATAAATGCCATCCTAGTTGAACCTGGTTCATCTTTGAAGACTCCTGTGAACAACAAAGTTAGGGTTTTGGTTCAAGAATGTGGAACTAAGGATGCTGAAATTGCAAGGCTGCAGGCTCGTGTTGCTGAATTGGAAACTGAGAAAGATGGCCTTAGAGCTGAGCTAGCAATGTAAAAGGAGAAGAGTGATGGAACGCTTCAAAATATGCTCAACCTTCTCCAAACCTTAGGATGTCCGGTTATTGTTTTCTACACCCATCTAGAACCCCCCAGTGACCCAGATTCGAGACTTTTATGTTTTTGTTGCTCATGTTTGGAATTTTTTCTTTCTTTTTGTGGTCTGTTGGTGGAAACATATCTTTATCAATGAAATTTGCTTCTCTCTTGTTCTATGAGTAATTATCTAAATCTGGGATTCAAAATGTGTATGCAATTTTTCGATGATGCCAAAAGGGGAAAGCGATATTGTGATTTACTCTTTATTCTGAATAATGTGATATTTATAACCTAATTCACTACTATAAAAAGGAGTTTTAGCAGCAACTATTTAGTGGCCATAAATTAATTGCTGGTAATTTATTTCCATAACTCAAGTATTAGCGGCAGATATAATTTAGTCAGGAAAATACGTATGATTACAGGAAATTAAAAAAAATGGCCAGCAAAAATTATACTAGGAGTACACGTTACTGGGAAGAACTTTTCATTATTTCATTTTCCCTCTCATTCCTTTTTCTTGAAAAAAGAGGCACTCACCTATTTCAACAAAATGAATTGCAAACACCCAAATCCAAGAAGAACACAAATTCTCCACCGTTCCCAACTATCCCTTCATTCCCACCATCTCAGGTTACCATTACGGTACAACCCAACTTACTGCTCTCGTTCTTATCTCCCCTCCCCCCTTCTCTCTCTTTTGAGAAATTTCTTGAATTGATAGATCTGTGCTGTTACAGACCGCTCGGTCGTTGTCCCTGTACTGTTCGTACAATTATCTTGCGACTATCATGGTAAGCTTAATTACTCAAGAACATCCGTTATTGATATAACATTTAAAGCATTTGATCTATCTATTAAATAGATTAATTCCCAATCCCTAATCTAAATGGACTAACAAACTTTCATTTTAGCAAAATTTTATTGAAAACTATATTTTTCCATAATTATTGGTTCAACTGATTTCACAATGCCTCGCAATTTGCTGTATTTTTCTTCTTTCTTGCTTTCAACCACATGAATTTACAACAACACATGTAAAATTGCTTTTGAGGTGATTTAGAAGTGTACTTATTTTTTCGGTTTTGTTGCTTTGCTTTATATAGATTATTTTCAACTAGCCGAGTATATTGCGATTGGAGATAAGGTATAAACTTATGATTGCTTGCTTAATGTTAAGATTATAATTCGATTTGTGGATAATGAATGAAGTATTTTCTATTTGTTATAGTTATATTTTTGTGAGTTTTCATTATTTCTATTACCAAGTTGCTTAAAGCTAAGTGCATATTGTGTTTTACTATGAGTTTTTATATGTATCTATGTTGTTCTTGCTAGAAAGAAAGATATTTCAGTTTATTTAAAAATTGATAATATAAGGGTACATTGTAGATCATGTATCAATTCATTAAACTAGAGTAGGCCTACATAGAATATTCTTTAAAATAAACTAGAATATTTGTATTTAATTGATGATGAACAATTGAGTTTTTGCAACCGAAAATAAATTATTATTTGGGTCAAAGTTTAGTTTCATCCTTTTAGTACATCAACTAGAATGCAAAAATATTTGGTTTTAGATTGCGCGAGTCACCACAACAGTGTTGTAATAATTTACTTTTGGTAACTTCGACCATATAAAATGCAACTGATTTTTAATGCCTATCACGATGGAATTAGCTATGGAAAAAGCTTTACAAGATTCTATACTAGGTGATTCTCTCAATGTTACCAGTTTCAAAATGTATTAGGTGATTCTCTCATAACTGAAGAATTGACGTTATATAAATTGATAAATTATTAAAAATATCTCACAAATAAAGAAATAAGTATTGTGTTAGCAGCCACAAGAGAAGAAACACAGTTCTTAATTATAAAAGAGAGTGTTGTTACTTTTGTATACAGTGTTTAAGTTTTTTTTAAGCCTACCTTACCTCTTTTTTTTATTTTTATCTTTTTGGTTGTTTCATAAGGTTACTCAAAATAGTTAATGAGTTTTAGATTTAGCTTCTCCTTGTCTCGGGTAAAAAATTAGCACAATTTGAAATTGAGTGGTCTTTAACATTTAAAATGATATGGATTCAAATTTAGTTTCTGTTTTGGAGCTTTCAACTTATGTTTTTACTTGTGTAACTTAATATGTAGCAACAAATACATAGCTACATATCGTGTCACTTATAAAAAAAAGAAACGGATACTAGATTATAAACTACATGCAAATCAGGTTCTTGTTTGAAGTCATTTGTTTATTACAGAACAAGTCTCCTTAGTTACTGCCATAGTTGGCCCTTTCTTCCAGATCCTCGCTTCTATGAGCCAAATCAATCTCCTTGGCTTTGCTACTAAACACTCATTATGAGCAATCTCTTCTGATTCAGCAGTATCCAGATCTGACATCTTTTCCTCTTCTTGTTCAAAGTCCTCTAGAATCGCACATACACTTCAGTGGCTCTTGCAATTACTAATCATTTTACGGATGCGGCTATGATGATGATGTTAAACTGGTACCTTTCCTACCATACTGAATTATTATATCCTATTTGCACTTGGATCGCATAAATACTCACAAAGCTTCTCTTATCTTCTTTCTGTTGAGATATAGACAGAATTTTATAAACAATTTCATGTTGTTGAATCTTCTTTCTTTATGTTTCGATTAACCAACTTTAATTCTATTGTTAGTATCAAGTGAGTATTATAAGATACACATTGGATAATACACTATAATAGAATTTTTTTTTTACGATTCTTATGAATTGACATTGTTGTTTTGCTCACTCATTTTCTCTGTTCTTCACAAATTTGAAAATAAAATATCTCATATAAAGAAGGAAATATTAATTTTTTATATTTCCAATTTCCCTTGTGAATAGGGAGGTGTTGTATCCCATGAGTTGTTTAGTGTATTGTAGAGTTCTAGGTGGAACTTTAAAATAAGGGATATTAAGTGATAATTTGTTTTTGTCCATAAAAAGAATTTACATTTTTCTTGCAACTCTTGATGATCACAGACTCCTAAATAATGTGTGTTTTCATATACACAATTGCAATGGTTGTTATGGTGTTGTCGTTACATGTCTTCTTTCTCAACAGTTACTAAAAATGACTCATTATTTTAGGTACAAATTACATAATCATAGTTTCATGAACCTAAATTGCTAATAGATGATTGGACACCGCGACTCGCAAAGACAATTGTTATGCTTAAGTTCCATATAGAAGAAAACAAACATGTGAAAAATTTAATTCATGGGTAATATCTTACATCAAGTTAATTGTATTAGACTCTAGCTAGATAGAGCGTAAATGTGTGGAAATTAACATATTAACTCGTACGAAGTGCAAGGATAAAAGATCATTGGACGAAAATTGTGCATGTGCAGTTGTAAGATTTCTTATGCATTCAATCCTTCAAGTTCTATGGGTTTATAATTCGTAAAATTAGTGAAGCTATTAAAGGTTTCAGATTTCTCTTTCTATTTTTCTATACTACTTTTTGTTTCTTCTTTTTGTACTGCTTGACCAACAATCAACATTTTGAAGTATTAATGAATAGCAGCAAGTATCTTTGACAAGTTTATGATGTTAGTTTCTAGACAGAAAATAGAAGGTTGATAGTTGTAACTTTGAAATTAGTTACAACAACAACAAATCCAGTTTGATCCTAACAAGTGGGGTCTGAAGGGGGTAGTCTGTACGCATACCTTACCCCTACCTAATTCAGGTAGAGAAATTGTTTCCATGAAATTAATTAAGGGGTGTTTTTTATCTACTATAATAATGAAAGGATGTAACTTAGGTTTTGGGTCATAATTTAAGGACGTTTTAGCCAAAAACTCTCCCTTCCATGTCCAACTGGACAAAATAATTTTTATATTGTGTTACTGTAATTTTCTGAGGGACTAACATCAGTAACTTGCCTCTGCTGTTGTATAATCTCTTGAACTATCAAATAAAGTTGTCCTTCCCTAAATCCATTGAAATGATTTTTTTATAAGCTGATTTGCTTCATACTCATGTTAATGCACTCATTTTCCATATTAGTAGCATGGAACTGTACAAATTATATAAAAAAGATGAAATTAAAAATACTCACACTGTTTACTTCAAAATAATATCACCAACAGAACATGTATACCTACGGTGGATAAGAAGTCTTCATATGTAATGGTAACAACTTGAATTCTGGTCAGATATTAGATCTTTATTTATTTCCACAATGTTATATCTAAGTTGTATTCTAATACTATAAGTTTCATTTGCCACATTAGCTAACTCTTTTGTCTTCCTTTTGTCTTCCGTTGTTCTTTCTTAACAAAATATTTTGGTTGCATTCCAATACTATAACTTGATGTAGGGAGCTTCAACTTAAGAATGATTTGTGTTATCAGAAACTATACTTGAATATCTTCAACCATTATGAATTTGTTATACTAGTTCGTATGCAGCCTCATTTTTCACATTGTTTTGGGAATTCAAAACATATTTAGATGTTTAAGCTCATGATATTTTATACATTAAATTCCATCTTTTTATACATTTATTTTATTTTTTTCAGGTTATTTTTTTGAAAATTTCGCATGTGGAAGATTTCAATATGATGATCAGTCGCGAAACTATTAGAAGATATTATTTGATAGGATTAGTTATAATCATTTCAACCAATATAAGTTTATTTTAAAGTTGTGGCATTAATATTCTTGATTATAACTTCCTTTGCATATTCAAAAGATATATTTTGTTTTATGAATTAATAGTAATATGTTTTTCAGCATTTGCCTACCTTCGTTGCCACCAATAGGCACTCTTTTACTAATAGCGATATTTTTTTGAACTATTTGCCATTAAAATAAACTCTAAAAGGTCAAATAAGATATTTATATGAAGGATACAATAATCATTCTAATTGCCACAAATATTTGCCATTAAAATTATTGACTTTTAACAGCAATTTAATTAATTTATCGGCTACAAAAATGAACACTAAAAATGCATAATTGGTTTGTTATGGATTGGATTTACCGGCCAAAATAATTGCCGCAAATAATTACTGGTAAATTAAATGATCTTTAGCGGCAATAAATTATACCATTTACCAACTTTTGTGAGAATGGCCGCCAAAGGCTTTGCCAACCCCCGTATTGGCGGCTAAATTTCATTAGCCGGTAAAGGATATAACGGCTATTGTTATTGCCGCTAAAGATATTTTTTAATACCGCTAAAGCCCCTTTTTGTGGTAGTGATTAAACATAGTCCTTGATGATAAGTTAAAATTAAGCTGAGTTCCACAGGTTCTTTGATCAGTAAAAGCACAGAATTTGTCATCATCAAAAAAGGGGAATTTTTAGCCCCAGTTCAGGAGAAGTTTTGAAGAATGAGAAATGAACTCAGTCGTGGATCAGGTCCATCATGTGAGATGTACGTGAAGAAGATAAGTCTCAAGGATCAAGCAGCAATATCTTCTGAACTGATCGAAAAGGTTGCATATTGGATGAGGAGAGGAAGTCTCCTTATAGGAAGAGGACACAATCCGGATAAAGGATAGGGTTGGAGTTTGTATTGTTCTCGGACTCAAATTCGACAAGGGATTAGCAATTGAGTCTCAATCAAACACTGATTACTAACTTATTAAATAAATGTGATTGTTCTCTTTTATAGGTATTGCACATACGCAGAAGTTAAACTAAATTGAGAGAAAAAGAGCAAGGCAATTTTGCAAGCAATTTATGTGAGATTTAAGTGTGCACTCCTGAAGCTACTTGAACGAGATAGAAGAACCAGTTCCATTGTATTTATTCTTATTCTAGTTCAATTGTAGTAGGTAGTTTAAAGTTGTACCTTTCCAACTTTCATAGAAGCAATTGTATTAGGTACTTTGAGTATTCAAGTTAGAGTTAACTTGAAAGTGTTGCAACAGTTGAGGTTGTGTGCCAAACTGGGATTAGAGTTAATCCTTAGGTTTACAAGAGTTTTGTAAATGCTGTTTTGGCTCAGTGATTTTAGTGGATATTTGGAAAAATCCTACTAAGTAGTAGGTCGTGGTTTTTTACTTTTTGAGCCAGGTATTTTCCACGAAAAAATCTTTGTGTTATTTATTTTCTGTACTTTTAATTCTGCAACAGTAGTAGTTAGAACACCTAGAAGAACCAGGTTCTTCTAGATCAAAAATTGGGTACCACACAAATCACCCACCCTCTTGTGTGGTATTGTCATTTAGAATATCACCACCATACGGTGAAGAGTGGCAAGCCTCAAGAATTAAAATTTGTTCTTCTTTCGGTACACATCTCCGGATCACACCATCACTACATATCCAGAAAATATACATTTCATCTCAATAATAATCCAAGCAATCCCATTTGAGCACTTCCTTTGATTTGAAGATAACTCATTCGGTACAATGCATCTCACAAGATAATTGGCTAAATTGGAAAACCATGGCATCCTGATCATTAAAACGACTAGGAGTTGCTCGTAGGGAAATGAATCATTGATCTCAAGGCAGTCATGTGGCTTCCCTTCCTCCTCCAAACAGGACAAGTGGTCTGCTACTTGATTTTCACTACCCTTGTGATCTTGAATCTCTAGATCAAACTGTTCCAATAGTAGCACCTGCTGCATCAACCTTGTCTTGCTCATAAAATACCAAAGCGCCATATGGTCTGTGTGAACAATTACCTTAGTACCCAAAAAATAGGGCCGGAACTTCTCCATAGGAAAAACAATAGCAAGTAGCTCCTTTCTGTCACTATGTAGTTTACTTGGGAATCATTCATGGTCTTCCTAGCATAGTAGGCTAGATAGAAGATGTCAATGATTCTTGGCCCCAACACCGCTCCAACTGCAACATCACTAGTGTCACATATGAGCTCAAAAGACAAGCTCCAATCCGGTGTGGTGATAATGGGAGTAGTAGCCAACTTGAACTTAAGCAACTCGAATGCCTTCATACAATCTTCATTAAAATGGAACTTGTCATCCTTCTCCAAAAGTTTGCACAATGGGTTCACCACCTTGGTAAAGTCCTTGATGAATCGGCGATAGAAACCCACATGACCCAAGAAGCTCCTCACTCCCTTCACGGATATAGGGGGGGGGGGGAGTTTGGAGATCACCTCAATCTTATCCTTATTGACCTCAATACCATGCTTTTAAATTTTGTGGTCGAGGATAATGCCTTCCTCGACCATGAAGTGTCACTTCTCCCAATTAACCACCAAGTTTGTATCCTCACATCTAGCCAATACCCTATCCAAATTGTTCATACAATATTCAAACGAATAACCAACCATAGAAAAATCATCCATAAAGACCTCAAGAATATCCTCTACCATGTGGATGAAAATAGCCATCATACGCCATTTAAAGGTCACCGGTACATTACACAACCCAAAAGGCATCTGCTAGAATGCAAAAGTACCATAAGGACATGTGAAAGTGGTCTTATATTGGTCCTCGGGTGCAATGGGGATTTGATTGTAGTTGGAATATCCATAAAGAAATCAATAAAAAGCGTGTCCGACCAATATCAAGCATTTGGTCAAGAAATGGAAGCGGGAAATGATCTTTTCGAGTAACTTTGTTGACTTTCCTATAGTCTATGCACACTCTCCATCCGTGAGAATTCTTGTTAGGATCAATTCATTCTTGTCATTTGTCACCACAGTTATGCCCCCCTTTCTTTGGTACACATTGCACCAGAGAGGTCTAAGAGCTATGGGTAATGGGTTACATAACCCCGGCATCCAACTACTTGATTATCTCCTTATTCACCACCTCTTTCTTGCTTCATTTAGTCTTCTTTGATGTTCAATGAAGGGTTTGGAACCCTCCTCCAAAATAATCTTATGCATGCAAAAGGCGGGGCTTATGACCCAGATATCTGCCAAACTCCGTCCGATTGCTCTTTCTCTCCTTTGTAGTACCTCCAAAGTGGACTCTACCTGCGTGTTAGTTAAGCAAGAAGAAAGGATAACCGGTAAAGTAGAAGAAGGCCAAAGGAATTCATACTTGAGATGCGGGGGCAATGGCTTGATTTAACCACCCGGCCGGTCGTTTTTGGAATTTACGCCCCGATCCCCCATTAACTGCTTCCCCAAAGTTTATTTCTACTATTTTGGTTTGCCGGAGCTTTCGGTGTTAGGATTTAGAGTGTTTTGGGACACTTAGTCCCAAAATGAGAGCTTAAGAGTTCAAAAAATGATCTGTAATCGGAACAGCATGAAGACGGCCACGAAATGGAAATTTGATGGTTCCGTTAGCTCCGTTAGGTAAATTCAGGGTTCAGAGTGTGTTCGGAATGTATTTTGGAAATTCGTAGCTCATTTAGGCTTGAAATGCCGAAGTTTGTAATTTTGAAGCTTCCGGTCCGATAGTGAGTTTTTGATCCAAGGGTCGGAATGGAATTCCAGAAGTTGCAGTAGCTCCGTCATGTCATTTGGGATGTGTGTGCAAAATTTCATGTCATTCAGACAGGTTTTGGTTAGGTTTTGATCGAAAGCGTATTTGGAAGATATTTGAGGTTCTTAGGCTTGAATCATTGATTAAATCGGGTTTTCGGTGTTGTTTTAGGTGTTTTCAAGATTTGTACAAGTTTGTGTCGACACCCCCTTTTTCTAAGGAGAAATCGGGTTTACGACATTATGGGTGGAATGACTCTTTTATCCCCTTTTGGGGGAATTTGGGCTATGGAGTTTGGAGAGTCGCCACCTAATGATTATAGTGCATTAGGACACTTTTAGAGAAAAGAAGAAGGATTTGAAAGAAAACCAGAGTTCGGGTAAGGGCTTGAGATTATCTCGAGGGGAAGGTGTTAGGCACTCCTCAAGATCCACTAGTGTGGTTCCCGGCCTTGCTTAATTGTGACTTTAAGAAGAGTAGGAGTAGACAATCAAAGTTTTCACATAAGAAATATAAACAAGTTGACAATTTTGAAAGAAGAAAGGAACAAGTGAAAGGAGAGCTTAGTTTTGAAGAAAATATTAATTTATATAACGAAAAAGCGAAAAAAGGGTCCTAGTTTTTTCTATAATATGGATCATTCGATGCAATACCCCGCACATATTCCTCAAAATGGGGGTCGCCAATGATATTAGCGCACTGTCATCATCTCCATATTCTACCCTTCCCACCCCGTTAAGGTATTCAAGCGCGATTAGTCTCGTTTACTTATTGCATGCTAATACCCATCTCGACCTATCAGTCACGGGGTATTTGGACTTCTAATCCTAAAGGGGAGAAAGGGATGGAGGCATATATGGAGTTTAAAAGGATAAAATTACTAGGGCGTCAGTCAAAACAAATAACAAATAAGTGGGGGTACAAAGCAAACACTCAAAGGCTCATACAAACCCCGTAGATCACAACAGCAATTAGTTTAGCATGACTTGCACGTACTGATTTGGTCTTTAAAGTTAAGAAATTAAGAGGCGGACGAATCAGTTTAAACTCATAAAGTTGGATAAAAAGTCTGCATCGAGCCCCTCAGGTCTGGTATGTTAGTTATTGAGGTCTTAATGCAGAAGAGTTTAAAAGAAAGTAAGGACTACAGTAAATTTGTAAATGGATTTGAAATCAGCAGACTATTTGAGTAGGAAAAATGCAGAAGAGTTATGAAAGATTTTTTA
>MU780606.1:122440-187707 GCA_026770625.1 Nicotiana glauca
TGTTGGATTTTTAAAAGCCTGTTAGAGAGTTGGTAAATAGACGAACGTTCAGCTACCCTATAGTTTGCCTAACGCATATGCATTCCCTATAAACATGGTTTCTATATGCAATTGATTAGGCGAATGTTAAAGTCCTATAGGCAGGATCTCTAATGATTTGTAACATGATTAAACATTAAAACCCTATAGGCAGGTTATCTAGGTGACGCGTAAGTATTAAACCTATAGGCATGGCAACTAGATGATGTTAAGCATTAGAACATCCTATAGGCATGATTTCTAGATAATTGAAAGCATAAAAGACCTATAGGCATGATTTCTACCCTTTGACTTATGCAGGCAAAATAAACCCATCCCACACCCTTTACCAATACTTTCCCCGAGTTTCATTACATAGTTATTACAAAACTGGAGAGAAAAAGACTAAATAAGTACATCAAAACTAAAGTCAGACCCGAGGAGGCTCAATGCAACCTTCAACATCCAACACATGTGTTTCACCAAATCCGGATTCCAGATTCCAATGCCTTCTCTTAGAGTGTTTCAAAGTTCCAAGGGTTTTTCAAAAGCCCAGGCAATGCTTAAACTCTAAAGATTGAATGTTGTAACAGAGTAGTGCAATGTGTGGAATTACCAGCCCTTAGGCATCCAATTTCAAAGGGAACTCTAGGGTCCCAAAGAATGGCTTACCAAAGGGGGGCAGAATTTAAAGAACTAAGAATAAGTGTAAAGTGAGGGGACTAGGGAAAAACCAAAGCAAAGGGTGGTCATACCCAGCCATGGGTAAGACTGGAACACCCCTGACCCTCCACTTGGTTTAAACAGATAAAGAGCAGACTTTAGAAGTCAGACAGGGGCCTGGGTGGCGATTAGGACACTTCCAGACCCTAGTCAAGGCTCAACACATAAAGGGGGAGAAGGGAATGGGACTGATTTGAGTAAAGGTCCAAGAGAACCTGGTCCCAGGTCATGGATAGCAATGGGATGCTACCTTAACCTAGAACAGTACTCACATATAAAGGGGTCAAAGGGAAGGGATTCACATGGAAAAGCATGTATAGAAAAACATCAAGGAAAAGAAAGCACAATAGAACTTAAAGGTGCAGAAACATGAAGAAAGAACATAACAGACTAAAATACGATTACATAATGCAAGAATGCTAAACATATAGTGAAGGACATGTAAGAAGGAGAAGTAAACACATAGTTGTGGAGAATGATTAATTTATGGAGACATACCAGTTACAACTTTCAAACAGCAGAACAAACAAAGCAAGAGAACAACTAGAGAATCTTCAGCAAACACTTCAGGAAAGCAAGAGAGATTCCAAAGTCTAGCCTTGGCTTTCAGCCGGCTAGCCAGAACAGTAGCACAAGTAATAGTAAAGAAAAGAGAGCTTTGAGTGTGTGTGTCTGTCTTTTTTGAAAACTCTGTTGTTCCTTCTTTTTTCTTAAAGAAAAGAGGTGAAGTATTTATAGTTAAAAACAGGCAGGTAAGTAAGGCAAGAAATAGTTCAGTATCAATCATAATCAATCAGGGGAAGGGAACTCTTTTAATTAAGGAGTTCGAATTTGAATAGGAGAGGGCAGAATTTTTATTTAAGGAAAGAAAATCAAGAACACGTTGTGTAGTAAAGGGTAAATACATAAGAGAAGTTTTTGAAAATACACGGTTTAGGTAAATAAGGTAAGAATAAAATCAACTATCACATAGTAAATTAAGGAATTAAAGATTCGAACTTAATAATGAATTAAGTCAGAAAATTGGTCCAAATTAGACGAGGAAAGAATCAAATAAGCTCACATAATGGTGGTCTGAAATCAATCCCCAAAATTAGGGTTGTTTTTGAAAGAGAAAGGTCTGACTATAAAGAGTGCCTAACTTTAAACATACGAGGCTAGAATTAAACAAACAGAGTGGTCATGCAATCAAAAGTAGAAGAACATAGTCATGAGAGAAACCAGAAGATCTTGCAAAGCTTAGCAAGAGTCAGAGAACATGAGACGAGCTTTTAGAAATTAGGGTTTTTGAAATCAAACAGGAAACAACACAAGAAGCAAAACAATCGCACATAAGTGGTTGAAAACCCCCAAAATCTAGGGTTTCCTCCACGGATTACATGCAAAGACGAAAGCATAGAAAATCAGGCAAAATAAACTTAGAAAATCCAAGGAATCTAAACATTTCATAGAAGCAAACACAGTAAAGGAAATCACTAGAAACCCTAGGAGGAAAATACGGTAAAGAAAATATACAGAAACCATCGTGAGAACACTTAGGAATTATAGCAAAGTAAAAAAATATAGTAAAAAATTGCAGTAGAACAAGTAAAAAAAATCAAGGAAACCCTAGGTTCGAGAAGACGAATAGTTTTGAAACCAAAAATCGGAAAAGATGTAAGAACTACTTTGAAAATCTCAGAAATAGCACGGATCTAAAGTAGATCTAGAGAGAAACAAGAAAACCTCGAAAATGGCTTAGGGTTTCAGAGAAACCATAGAAAAATGAGAAAGGCCTGGAAAAGGCTGATCTGAGTCGGAGATGAACTCGCAAGGCTAGGACACGCCGGAGATGGCCATAGAACCTGAATCGGAGGGATTCTGAGCCAGGGTCTTCAAGGTCGGACCTTGGATCATCGAGTAAAAGGAGTATAAGGGCACATGGGGGTGAGTACAGGCTACCCAGGGCCTGAGATGCCATGGTTTCCGGTGACATACGGTGGAAATCGGTGGGAAAGGGGCTAGGTTTTCGAAGAGGATTTGAGAGAATCTGAGAGGATGAGAGTTTAGAGGCGGCTGTTTTGTGAGAAGTGATTAGGGTTTGGGGGTTGGGCTGAGTTAAAAAAGGTAAGGGAAAACGTGGACCGTTGATTAAACAATCAACGGCCACGATTTAAAATGGAGTTCAGGCGGGTTTGTTTTAATTAAGTCTGGGTCGGGTAGGAAACGAAATTGGGTCGTTTAATTAGGGAGGTGGATTGGGGTGCAAATCAGGCTATAATTTAAAATAAAATGGGCTACAATTGAAATAGACACTTTTTCTATTTTAAATTTATAAAAAATAGTAAAAGCTGTTTATAATCAAATTAAAAAATACTGATTTAATAAACAATATGTAAGTATTAATTTAAAAAATTGGGAATGATTTTGTGATTAAAAATGCTATTAAATCGAGAAATAGGCTAAAATTGTAATTTCATACAATTTTAGTTTAGAAATACCAAATGGACCTGTAAAATTACGTAAAAATTATGTAAATTATATTTTTATGTAAATGTGAGAATAAAATAAATTATTCACCAAAATAACGAGTTTTGGGAATAACTATTGGTTTTTATAGTGCAAAATAGGCCATAAATTGGTTTTAAAAATCTTTAAAAATTTGGAAAAAATACCAAAACCTTTGGGTATGCTTGTATATGCATATACATGCTATTTTAAAAGTATTTTGAGTATAAAAATACATAGAAAAAAATTGGGTATCAACAGTTTGAATAAGGTATTAGGTGGTATTGGTATTTTTGGTCGAGGTCCCGGGGGCCTCGGGATGAATTCGGGAGGTTAACGAAAAATTTTGGAAGTTGAGAAGTAGCAGCTCTGCTGCTTCTAGTATCTTTTTGCTTCTGCGGCTTGGGAACCGCAGAAGCGGAGGCGTAGAAGTGGCCTTGGTCATCGTAGAAGCGAGATTGGCTTCCCCCTCAAGAATCGCAGAAGCGGTCAATATTCCGCATAAGAGGTACCGCATGAGCGGTTGTGTATCCGCAGAAGCGAAATTTGGTCCCTTAAGTGAAAACTGCAGAAGAGGTTGATTTTTCGCATAAGCAGTCCCTTGTCCACAAAAGCGGAAATGACTGTTCAATATATAGTAGAATTAAGGGTTAAGTTTTAAAAGTTGGAAAATCAATTGAGAGCTCGGTTAAAGGCGATTTTCAGAGGGTTTTGAAGAGGAAATTAGTGGGTAACGTTTCTTTAATCTCTTTTAATTATATTTCATCATTTTGTAGTTAAATCCATCATTAAAATTTGAATTTGGGGTTAAAACTTGAAGAATTTGGTTAAAACTTCTTAGACCAAACTATTGGGTTTTGAGTGAGCAATTGACCTCCGATTTGGGAGATTTCTATATGGTTGGACTCGTGAGAGTACGAGAGTTATGAAAATGTAAAAATTATTCGATTCCGATGCGTCGGCCAGAAGGGCATTTTGGTCATTTTACCTATTTTCGCACCCTAGCTTTAATTTTAATAATGGAATCAATTGTTTGCAATATTATTTATGATATGTTATTGAATTGAATAGATTTGGGCCATTTGGAGTCGAATACTCGTGGCAAGGGCGTGGTTCCCACTGATATTGAGCCGGTTCGAGGTATGTGGCTTGCCTAACCTTGTGTGGGGGACCTTTCCCCTTAGGACATGATCCTTGAACATTTGAATGTCTCGTACATGAGGTGACGAGCGCGTACATGAGGTGACGAGCGCGTACTTGAGCTAATTGTTGTAAACCCGTTTCTACTTGAAGTATTTAAATTGAGATTTCCTGTTTACTTGTTCATTTTAGACTGTAAGTTTAAACTTGTGCTAGCTTAGAGAAGCATATTTAGCTGACTTACTTGCTTAATTGTTTTAACTGTACTATTTGTACTCTGTGAAGCATGTTAGGATAGAATTCACTATTTCTTGTATGGATTTTTATATTTACTCTGAGATTTTGAGTTGTTATTATTGTGTGTTTAATTTGGGACTATGGGACGGCTTCCTGGGAGATCCCCCTATACTTGATATATTTTGGATTAAGGGTGCGGGATACCAAGAGATCCCCGGCATATGTATTTCTATATATAGCGATACCAAGACATCCCAGTGTATATGATGAGGAAACCAAGAGATCCTCGAGATACCAAGAGATCCCCAGTGTATATTATGAGGATACCAAGAGATCCTCAGGATACCAAGAAGATCCCTGGTGCATATGATGAGGATACCAAGAGATCCTCGGGATACCAAGAGATCCCGGGCTATTATTCCTTGTTGAGGGCAGTATCCCTTGTATTGTTACCTTCGCTTTCTATTACTGTTCTTCCTTATTTATTTGGTTTAGATTCTCGCTGTAGACTTTATTCAAACTGTTTCAGTTATCTTATTATTTATTATGTTTCATCTCAGTAGGGTCCTGACCTTCCTCATCACTACCCAACCGAGGTTAGGCTTGGCACTTACTGAGTACCGTTGTGGTGTACTCATGCCCTTCTGCGCATGTTTTTCATGCGCAGATCCAGGTACTTCCCCCCAGGCATATCATACTCGTGGGGAGAGTTCTAGTGGAGACTTGAGGTATATCTGCTATGTCCGCAGACCAGGAGTCTCTAATCTATTCCAGTTTTAGAAGATAGTTCCTTTCTTTCCTTTCATGTTGTTTAGACATTCTGGTGTCGAGCAGACTACTACATTCTATTAGCCTGTGTTGCCCGTGAGTTTCTGGGTTTTGGGATTGAGTTTTAGACTTCCGCTTATGGTTATAGTTGTATAGGTCGGGCGGCCTTATATACAGTTGTTATTTTATATGTTCAGTCTGACTTACTTATTCCGTAAGTTAAATTGTTATTTTTGCATTGTTAGTCTTTCCTAGTTGTAGGAACTAGGTGCCATCACGACATGCTCATGGAGGGTGAACTGGGTCATGACAAGTTAGTATCAGAGCTCTAGGTTCATAGGAGTCAGGGAACACAGGCCGGTTTATTAGAGTCTCGCTGATCGGTACGGAGACGTCTGTATTTATCTACGAGAAGCTATGTAACTGTTTAGGAAAATCTTCATTTCATTTGAATTCCTTGTCGTGCGACATTTTTGACATCAATTCTAAACTTATGTCTTCTATTCTCTCACAGATGGTGAGGACACGTGCTACGCGAGATGACTAGGCACTCGCGCCCCCTACTACAGACGTCAGAGGCCGGGGTAGAGGTCGAGGACGCGCACGTGGTGCAGCCAAAGCACCTACGCGAGCTGCCACCGAGGTACCACCAGCAGATTCAGTCGGAGCCCAGGCACCTGGCACACCAACTACTGCCACTACTACTCTAGCGCTCCAGGAGACTTTGGCTCAGTTCAAGAGCATGTACACCACCTTAGCTCAAGTAGGGTTGCTTCCTCTTGCTGCAGCCACATCCCAGGCCGGGGGAGGAGCACAGACTCCCGCCGTCCACACTCTTGAGCAGCGAGTGCAGATTGAGCAGGCTCCCGAGATTATTCCCGCACCGCCTGCAGTGCCAGTTCAGCCCGAGGATGGGTCAGCTGCTTCAGAGGACGAGCAGCGGAGACTTGAGAGTTTCAAGAAATATGATCCCCCAGTTTTTAGTGAACTAGCATCAGACGATTGTGAGTACGTGATTTTTCCCTATACGAGAATTACTCCCAAAAAATGCAAAATAAAATAGTTTTGTTTGTTTGCAATTGTCGTGAATTGTGGTATTTTTCTCTTATTGTCTGCGTTTGTGTGTGCATGTTTATTTGTTTAAATCAATGAAAATATAAAAAATATGTCGCATTTGCATTTTAAGTTTTAATTGTACAATTAGGAGAAATTAATTCTGTTTTACAAAAATGAAAAATCACAAAAAATAATGTACTTTGCATTTTTAACATTTAAGGTCTAGTTGTATGATTTTATTTTAAATTGGTATTTAATTGTGTGTGTTAATTATTTTTAAGAGTTATTTAGCATTTTTAAATTAATTTTGGTTCAAAAATTTAAATTAGGATTTTAGGTTTTAATTTTGAAGATTTGTTTTAAAAAAAAACCAAACAAAATGAAATTAAAGAGAAAAATCGGCCAGGCCCATCCCGCACCAGCCCCAATCTCACCCCTTACCCGGTCCAATCTAGCCAAGTCTTCGAGACAGGTGGAACGACGCCGTTTAGGCGTCTCAAACCTGGACCGTTGATTTCATTTGATCAAACGGTCCAGTTTCTCCCCAACATCGTTAAAACGACACCGTTTCAGGTGTGTTGATCTAAACCGTCCATCCCAATCAATCCAACGGTCCAAATCCCATCTCCCTTACCCGTCTAAACTACCCGACCCATTACCATCTCTCAACCCACCCCCTCATTAAACTAGACGACACCGTTTCTTACTAATGGAAGGATCCAGGCCGTTGATCTTAATTGATCCAACGGCCAGGATAAAACCTCTAAGTGGGTATATATATTTCACACCATACCCAGCCCCCCTCAAAGTACCCCGCCTTCTCCGTCTCTGACCTCTCAGAGTTGACCCCAAGTAACGCCACCTTCAACTACCAAGCTCCGCCCACCGAAAATCGCCTCACGGCGGTTCCGGTGGTCCAAACAGCCCCATCTTTACACCACTGAACCTCCTCAACCTCCTCTCCCCAAATCTAAATCCCCTTTCCCTCGAATATCATCAGAACTCGTCGAATATTAATTCGAGTTGAGGAACACTAGTGCCGCCACAAAATTCCCTGGTGGTAGCGCCACCTCCTAACAAACCCAAATCAACACCATCTGATCCCCAAGGATCCCTTATACCTAATATGTCCTTGGTTTCACTCGAATCATCTTATAACTTCTCGAATCTTCGATCAAAGAACTGACCCCAACCCTAGTTCACCCAAATCATCCCAAACTAACACCCCTAGACCCCCCATGACTCCATCTTCCTTAATCCCTAGCCAGCCTCCCTCGAATGCTATTGGAGAGTCTCGAACGAAGGTTTTCGAGTAATTGTTTGAAGTTGGCTCAGAGACTGAGGTCAAAATAGACCTTAGTTGAGTGCTCTCGTTCGAGAACACTCGACTAGGGTCCATATTGGCCCCAAGTCCAAAAGGCATTGGAAGTTCGAACCTAGGCCCCATTTAATTGGTAGGTTTTCGTATAATTTTCTTTTTCTATTAGTTTTTGTTCAATAAATTCATCCTCTACTCTTTTCTTATTTTTGTTTAAGTTCGAATATTTTTGTGCCTACTCTGTATTTTTGTTTCTTCTTTGTTTTCCTGAATGATTCGAATAAGTCAGTATCAACAATGCCTTGTATAAAACCGTGATTACTCCCGTAATTATTTGGTGTTATTATTTGGTTCAAATGGATTTGTTTTGTGTGTTGTTTGGTTCTCTGCTCTTTGTTGTTCATCGTTTTAGCATAGGAGGTCAGTTTGTTTTTCGATTCAGTATATTTACAGTGTTCATCCATTTTTGTCTTAGGTTAATTGTGATTTGTTCCCAATACAATTAGCTTATTCCCCTGTATCTCTGTGAATCAATTTTTGACCTTACTAGTGCAATACAAATATTTCTGAATCATTGAAGCTTTCATCTTTGTTGTGATGCTGTTTGATCTAATCTAAGTTCAAATGTTTGAGTTCAATGATTTGAATCTAATTGTTGTTCTGTTAAGTTTGGAGTCTAAGATGAGTCTGACCCTGGTTTAAATTCAGTTTTGGTGTACTAAGTGCTAATTAAAAGCTGGCTTAATGTGATCAATTGATTGAGTTTGATTAGGTGAATTGGTTATAGCTGCAGTTTCATGAATATCAGGAGGGTAGTTTGGGATTTGAAGTTTGAAAAAGTGTTTAGTTTAAGTGGATTTGCTCATTTTGATTGGCTTGCCAGTTGAATGTTCAGTGGGCCACTAAACCATTGAATAATTTAATCAAAAAGGGGAATAAGGGGTTGGCCTAGTGCCTTTACAAATTGGAAATCAGAAACAGTAGGTTCATGATAAAAAGCTAAAAGGATACACATAGTAGAGGAATATTACAAGCTGGAAAGTAAAAACATGGGGTAATAATAAAAGGTTTTTTCTTTTACAACTATAAAGAAAAAAAGGGGGCTGGAAAGGGTTCAAGAGTTGGGTATAAATACAGAAGGAGTCATTTGAGAAAATGAGGAAAGACATTGAGGGAATATTCTAAGAGCCTATAAGAGAAGACATTTTGACACTTTGAGACTTGAAGAAAACAACATTTTGAGAGCTTTGAGGGCATTCAGTTCTAATTTAAAACATACAGAGTGTTTTGAGAGATCAATTTTAAGAGTCTTTTCGAGAGCTTCCAGATTTCTAATTACTGAGTCATTTGCCAGATCAGTATTTTGTTTACTAGAGTCAGTAGCATTTTCTATTTGGTTTTCCAGTAGATTTTTGGGTTCCGAGGAGACCTTAGATCAGTTTGGTTGTGGTGTTGCTGTGGCGTGCCCCTGGGTTTGATGTAAGGCTTTTTGGTTCAAATTACTTCTATGTGCTGGTTATTTCTGTTAAGATTTGCTGGTAGCTCCTGTTAGCTGTCGAACTGCTGCTCACCCTTTTCCTTCTTCTATCTCGTTGTAATTCCAGGTATCTATCTCGACCTTGAATGATACATGCAATTTAAAGCTGAATATAGCTAAGTTGGAAGAGGAATCAAAATGCAAGCATTTGTTTGTTTCTGTCGTAATTAGAATGTAGTTTATTTCTTGTTCATTTTGAATGTCAAGTCCCGTTAGATAGGTAATGGTAATATGGAGATTTGAATAAGTAGGACTTGTTCTGATTTGTGCAATTTTGGATTGGTTGAACCTGTAAGGGACTGTTGTGAAATGAAGATTTGTTAAGCATGAATGTGTATGAATTTTAGTAGTCAAATACTAGTTGTGTTTAAATTGAATCAGTTCCTGCTATTTGAGTTAATTTTTAGTATTGCCCAAATCTGTATAAAAAATACTCTCCGTCCGCGATTAGGTAGAATGTAAGTTGTTAAAATAATGTGATACTTTCTTATTGTAAGAGCTTCGTGTAACGTGATTTAGTGTAGAATTCTGAGTTCAAATGGCCATGGATGAAATTGAAATCAGAGGGTTTAATGTAGATAGGTGGTTTCAAAAATCAGAAATTATTATTAAGTATATACAGTTAGTAAGGTTAACTATAGGCAATTCATTCAAGCTTAGCATCACTAGTTCTCGAATTTCAATTCTCATTGGAGCCATGCTAATGTTCAAGTCAAGCTCGTGAATCAGTACTCTAATAAAAAAAAGGAGTAGCTAGTAGGGGAGTTGAAACTTGAATTAGTTTGCAACCCGTTTGGAATTATGATCATAAGTAGCTTATAGGGGACAAAGAAATTGAAACTGATTATTTTCTAATTTTTATTAACTATTACACGTATTGGCCCATTATGTGATATAAGGTGTGTAATTTCAGCTTATTGATTAAAAGTCATTGAATTCTCTTTATCGTCTTTGTTTGTGCCAATTCATTTTCTTCGGGCTTGTCTTTGAGCCTGAAGGCATGTTTAGTTTAAAATTATTGTTTAAGGCCAACGACAAATTGATTGGGGATTTTGTTTTATTATCAGAGACAAATTATGTAGAAAACTATAGATTGTTTTAGGTTTGCCCTTTAAAAATAATAAAAGTGAGATGAGCCTCGCTAAGCCAAAAAAACATAAATTGTGGGGCCCTCGATAAATGTATATATTAAAACTCTTAGATTTCGGGACAGGTTGTTTAGCGAACTCCACGACTTTTCCCAAAATAATAACGTGTTAGTCTCTTTAGGTCCGTATTTTGATAACTTTACCGCCCTAAACTCGGGTGCGCATTTATGTGACCCAAATCCAAATCTCAACGGAGTCGAAATATGTCAATAACCACGGGTACATTGATGTGACGTGGTTCGAGATGCATTTTCACGACGTTGCAATTTTCGTTAAAAATAATAATAAAATCAGTTCAAAATTAAAAGCACATAGGTAAAAACATGTATTAAAAATCAGATAATTTAGCCAAATATAACAGTTAAGCGACCGTGCTAGAACCACAGAACTCAGCAATGCCTAACACCTTCTCCCGGGTTAATAGAATTCCTTATCCGGATTTCTGGTTCGTAGATTGTAACATAGATTAAACTTTTTCCTCGATTTGGGATTCAAACCGGTGACTTGGGATACCATAAATCTCTCAAGTGGCGACTCCAACTCTTAATAATAAATCCCGTTTCGATTATCCTTTAATTGGAAAAACTCCCTTTATTACACCCTTGCGGGGTAGTAGGTAAAAGGGAGGTGTGACAGCTCTGGCGACTCTGCTGGGGACTTAACCCAGAACCACTGGTTCAGGGTTAGAAATTCGAGATTAGAATAATTGTTGTATTTAGCACTATTTATTATCTGATTTTATTATATGATTGAGCTTAAATGTGCAAATGCTTTTTACCGCTTTAATATTATTTGAACTATATATATAAACTGTGTCGAAACCCTTCTCTTCTTATCTTTGGGGATGTGCTCGCTGGTCGAGACTCCCTATTCTGTTAGTGTCATACCTTGAAATAAGAAAGAGGCTCGGAAAGTTTCTAAGCCGACTGGCCTTTTGGTTCCCGGAAAGGAGCTCCTTCCTCGACTCGAGTTGTCCGCTCGGGTATACTGTTTAGAACACATACCCAGGTTTTGAACCTAGAATAACTTGACTTCATGCCAGATCCCTAGTAGGAACACTTATTTGCATCATGTTGCATTTGACTTAGGGGACTCAATACAGGGGTTGGGTCCGTCTAGGACAGGTAACATGAAATGAAAAAGACCATCCTGCTGCATCCTGTTTGTTTTACGCATTTATTTGCTTCAGACTTGCATGCTGACCGGCTTCTGAAAATCGGGGATATTGGAAATTTGTGGAAAATGAAAAAGTGAAAATAACAGTGTAGAGAGATAACTATTTTTAGAAAAACAAACCAATGTCAAAATAGTGTCGAAGCTCTGCCAAAATTTTGGAAAAATGGAAATGTTCTTTTTTGTGTGATTTATTTGAAAAACAAAAGAAAGAAGTCTTGTTTTCAAAAATAGTTTGCTTATTTACCGATGAAATAAAAAAAGAGAAAAGGAAAGAATGTTTTTTCAAAAATAGTCTGTTTTGTTGGCCCGAACTACACCAGTTTGATTCTCACATGGTGTGAGATACGTAGGCAACCCTCATCGGGTCCAACCTCCCCTTTTGCAAAAATAGCCAAAAAAAATGTCAAAATTTTAATTTTCGTCATAAATAAGTCCGGTGATGCCGTTTTCGTCAAAACTAGCCTTAGAGTATCTTTTAGTTGTCGAAAGGCTGTTTTCGTAAAAGAACGGACAATTTTGTAAAAGTGTCATAAAATAGATCCTCCCCGACCTCAAAATTCATGAGAAATTGGGAAGGGGCCACGTTTACAAAAATAGCCATTTGGTTGAAATTGGCAAACAGGGAAAGGAAGCTAGCCGTTTGTTTTTGAGTTTGTAATTCTTTTGATTCGAATATGTGGGTTGTTTTATTTTCGAGTTTGTAGGTCATCTTTAAACCTTTGAAACCCAGTCTGTTTTATTATGAAAATTGAAAATTCCAAATAATATTTCATTGTTGTTTACCTTTCATTTGTCAGAACTACGCACGGTCTGATTCATGCGGGGACATGATACGTAGGCAATCCACATAAGATTCGACCACCACAATTAAAAAAAAAGAAAAAAAATGAAAAAAAAGGAAAATGAGAAAACAAAAGACATAAAGGAAAGTTTGGGAGATTTTCAAAAGGGGCGCAATTATAAGAAGCTGGAATGATGCACGTAACTGAAGCAAATGCATGATAGAAAGGGTTAATTGCCTAGGTGCATTGCATCCTTAATGTGTGTTTACCTATCTATCAAATGCCCTAACGCTAACGTGATGGCTTTATTTTATTATATTTATACCAAAAGGGTTGTTGGTTGTGGTTTTGAAGTGGTAACTCTTCCCTGAAACACAAAAATTCAAAAGACAAAGGCAGAGAACAACAAAAGTGAGTGGGTTGGTTCTGATACCCGGAAACAGGTGGTTGAACAGAACAACGGGTTGGCAGAAGAAGTGAAAATGTTAAGACAGCATGTGGCAGACATGTATCGGGCATGGATAGCTGGGAAAGCACCACCCCTGCCACCACCTAGCTTTTTGGACTCAGTCCTTACCCGAACACCGAACACAATGCCAGATGATCCCCCACACTCTCCATATCTACCCGCCTATCATAGCTTTCCCAGCCACCCGAGTAGCTCCATCACTCGTCGCCCAGCTATATTTTCACAACGCTACTCCCCTCACCAACACTACTTCTCTCCACGAGACCCCTAAAATCATACCTCAGTTTCCAAATACCCAGCTCCACAAAATGCCCATCCATCCCCTCGAGCATACTGAAAGCCTCCTGGATCAGGTTTTAGGCCAAATCAGGCATTTAGGAATAAGAGGTTGCTGAAACGAGAAATGGCCCTCACCCCTATCGGAGAATCTTATGCAAGTCTGTTTGAAAGGCTAAAGCATGCTGGCCTGATTGAGCCACTCCCCGGATATACTCCAGACCAACGTGCAATAAAGTTTGACCCTACTGCACAATGTTCATACCACTCCAATGTCCAGGGGCACAACATTGAGAGCTTTCGTTCGTTGAAAAGAGAAGTAGAAAGAATGATTCACGAAGGAGAAATTGTGATCGACGACGGGAGTAAAGAGCATGCGGGTCCTCTTGGGATATTGACTAAAGCTGAAGATGTTGAAGCAAATAGTGGTCTTGGCAATATTGATGCGAGGCTAGTGGCTAGGATTTCGTGCTTGGTGATTGGGAAGATGCTCCATTCCTTGGTTAGCCGGAGTACAACTTTGATGGTTTATTTTGTTGTCATTTCTCTTGTCCGGTTTATTTTAGGGTTGTGATCCGGATATTGTCTTGTGTCAAACCCTCTTATCCTTCCATTTTGTCATAGCGGTTTGCTTAGTTTTGTCCAGGTTTGTTTCGGGGTTGTACTCTGGTTTGTTTTGCTTGTTTTGATTGTTCGAACCGTTTCACCATCAGTCTAATTCAAATTCCGATCTTTTATTATTTCCAGTCATCTTCTTTGTTTAGTTCTTTTTATTCTTTTGTTGTGTCTTTTGTTCGAATGCCAATTCTAGTGACATGACATGCGCACATAGTTCGGGCCTAATCTTAAATGTTAATAATAAAAACATAGGGAGGTGATCGGGATATTTAAAGGAAATAAGAACGGTTTGAGATTATTTGGAGCTCGAGTCATGTGAAATAGGGGCAAGTAAAACATCAAGAAAACCATAAAGGCAAGCTAGCCAAATTGACATGGGGGTCGTTTATGTTAATGAAAATGAGAGTGTTTCCCAACGGTGCTTTAAAAATGACGAATGAAAAGGCACAATCAGAAGATGTTGCGAATGTTTAATCATGTTGTTAGTGCTTGGCATGTTTTGAAGATTGGAATGACGAAGGCATTTTATTCTGCTATCCAAACACTTTTTTCTTCGTTAACCCTTTGAGCCTTATTTGTTTTTTTTCATACCCCTCCTTCGGAATCAGTAGCAAAAATTAGAAACGCAAACATGGAAGATAAAGAAAAAGAAAAAAAAAAGAGAAAAAAAAGAAAACAACAAAAGAGATAAAGAAATAAAAAAAAGAAAAATAATAGTTAAGTGAAAAGGAAAACTAGAACAACGAGGAATTGGGAACTACGTTTGACCTGATTCCTCAAAGAGGATACGTATGCGCTTCACAGCTCGGTCATAGTGTAACAAAAAGAAATCAAAAAATCCCCAAGCAAGAAACTGGGGCAGAATTTCTGTTTGTTGTAAATAAATCTAGTTCCGAAGGTTGTAAATTTTGAACCCAAATTGATTTGTTTTGAACCTTTAACAACCCTTTCTTTCTAGCCCTATCCAAAATCCTACATTATAGTACAAAGAAAGACCTTTTGACCAAATTTCAAAAGAGGCCAAGTCAGGAAAATGAGAGAGTCTTATCAGAACATAACACTCTGATCCTCAGCAGAAAGACTCTGATCCCCATCAAAAAAGAAATATGAGAGAGTCTTAGCTGTAACATTCCAATCCTCAGCTAAAAAGTAATACAAATGAGAGAGTCTTATCGGTGAAAACCTTCACGGGCACCATAAGGCGATGTAAGTTGAGAGAATAGCCAAAATGAGAGAGGCTTTATAGTGAAAATCTTTGGGCACTACAAGTCGAATAAGGGTGAGAACCAGGTGGAAATCACCAGACAGAAGATTGTGAAAGACGATTAACGACGGAGGATAGGCCATGTGTGCATGTCATGACCTTTAGAGTCGGTATCCACGTTTGATAGGTTTTATTTCATAGTTTTTCTTTTCATAGAGTCATCCTTTTCCTTTGTCTTTTATACTGTTCCTTTTATCTTTCTCCTTTCATCAAAAAATTCCCCGGTAGAGTCTGTCTGGTCAGAACAAGTGAGAAATGACTTCAAAATTTGCCACCGGCCTTCTAATTATGCAAGACGAGATCTGATTAGAGCATCCAAGTGGTATAAATCAAGAAGGAACAAGCGCAAGGCCAGTGTCAAGAAGGATATCCCCAGCAAGACGAGATTGCCAAAGGGATAGATCAGTGTCAAGAAGGATATCCCCCACAAAAATCAAAGGTTATAGACCTCAAGGCCAAGGCTAGTGGACAAATCAAGAAAGAACAACGCGGAGAGCGATTTGGGAAATTCATATGAGACTCAAAGGTTGGGGAAATACCAATTCCCGAGCTATGCCATAAAAAGAAGAGGGATATCCCCAGCAGAAAAGGTATTTTCAGTGATACGGATGAACGAAGAAAGTGGTTCATCAGTAAAACATGCAAGATCCTCAAGCGGAGTCAACTGTCATAGGAAATGTGGGGGGTCAGGATACAAGTGGAAAACGACGATGAGAGGTTTGTGAATAAGAAATCCTCGAGAAGTTTAGAAGGTACCGGCCAAGTTTCAAGACGGTCGAGCAAGAAGAGGAGAACCATCCCCAGTAGGAGCATCACAACCAACAACCGCATTTCAAACTGACAGAATTTTCTTTGATTTGAAATAGGGACGGAAAATGTCATTGATGGCAGAGAGGCATGATACAAGGAAGATTATCAAACTGGGGCAGAAAATTTTCTTTCCATTTTGAAAATTTTTTGGAAATCAGGTATCCATTTGGGGAAGAAGGAAGATAAAAAAAGTCTTAAGGGAATTCTTCTTTGAACCAGTATTATCCCCAACAGTTTTTGAGGAAGGAAAATACTAGTTTTAAGTGAAGTAGTCTTGGAAGAAGCCAGATGACACAAGGGAAGTGGTCTTTGAACCAGTGTTATCCCCAGCAGTTTTCGAAGAATGAAAATAACAAGTTTTAATGAAGGAAGGCGTATCCCCAGCGGACAGAACAAAAGGATGAAACTTGTGTTCAGAAAAAGCAAAAGACCAGTTTTATCCCTATCGGTTTTCGAAAGTATGAAGCACCAGTTTTGAAGGAATGAAAATTCCCCCAGCAGTGTTATCCTCAACAGCGTTATCCCCAGCTGATAACATTTTTATCCCCGGCAGTGTTGAGAGAAAATAAAATTTTTGAAGGAAGTAGTTTTGAAAAAAAAAAAAAAGGAAAGAAAGGAGATCCCCCCAGCAGTATTATCCCCAGCAGGTAAGTAAATAATTCTCCAGCAGTGTTATCCCCAACAGTTTCGAGGGATGACAACACGAGTTTTAGGGGGAAGCAGTTCTGACATAAGGTAATTCAATAAAGAAGGAAATGGTTTAGGAGACAAAGGGGAACAATGGTAATAGAATGCGGATGAAGTGGTTGTTAGAGTCAGGTGCCCGCCTGAAGAACGGAAAGGCGTTTTCTTTTTAAAATTGTATTTAAAGTTTTTAAATTATTGTTGAGGGCAGGTGCCCTCCTGAAGAATTGAAAGGAGTTATCTTTTTAAATTGTATTTGAAGTTTTAAATTATAGTTGAGGTCAAGAGCCCGCCTGGAGAATGGAGGTATTATATTGTTCAAGTCAGGAGCCCTCCTGGAGAATGGAGGTGTCATATTTTAAGTTATAGTTGAAGTCAAGAGCCCGCCTTAAGAATGGAGGTATTATTTTTAAGATGAAGTTGAAGTCAGGAGCCTGTCTGGTGAACGGAGGTGTTATATTTTAAGTTATAGTTGAAGTCAGGAGCCCGCCAGAAGAATGGAGGTATTATTTTTAAGATAAAGTTGAAGTCAGGAGCCCGCCTGGAGAATGGAGGTTGTTATGTTTTAAGAAATTGGTGAGTAATATTTTAAGTTACAGCTGAAGTCAGGAGCCCGCCTGAAGAATGGAGGTATTCTTTTTAACAGGAAGTTGAAGTTAGCAGCCCGACTGGAGAATGGAGGTATTATTTTTAAGATGAAGTTGAAGTCAAGAGCCCGCCTGGAGAATGGAGGTATTATATTTTAAGTTACAGTTGAAGTCAGGAGCCCGCCTGAAGAATGGAGGTATTATTTTTAAGATGAAGTTGAAGTCAGCAGCCCGCCTGGAGAATGGAGGTGTTATATTTTAAGTTACAGTTGAAGTCAGGAGCCCGCCTAAAGAATGGAGGTATTATTTTTAAGATGAAGTTGAAGTCCGGAGCCCGCCTGGAGAATGGAGGTTGTTATGTTTTAAGAAATTGGTGAAGTCGGGAGCCTTCCTGGAGAATGGAGGTGTTATATTTTAAGTTATAGTTGAAGTTAGGAGCCCGCCTGAAGAATTGAGGTATTATTTTTAAGATGAAGTTGAAGCCAGGAGCCCGCCTGGAGAATGGAGGTGTTATATTTTAAGTTACAGTTGAAGTCAGGAGCCCGCCTGAAGAATGGAGGCATTATTTTTAAGATGAAGTTGAAGTCAGGAGCCCGCCTGAATAATGGAGGTATTATTTTTAAGAAGAAGTTGAAGTCAGGAGCCCGCCTGGAGAATGGAGGTATTATATTTTCAAGTTGAAGTTGAAGTCAGGAGCCCGCCTGGAGAATGGAGGTGTTATATTTTAAGTTACAGTTGAAGTTAGGAGCCCGCCTGAAGAATGGAGGTATTATTTTTAAGATGAAGTTGAAGTCAGGAGCACGCCTGAAGAATGGAGGTATTATTTTGAAGATGAAGTTGAAGTCAAGAGCCCGCCTGGAGAATGGAGGTATTATATTTTTCAAGTTGAAGTTCAAGTCAGGAGCCCGCCTGAAGAATGGAGGTATTGTATTTCAAGTTGAAGTTGAAGTTAGGAGCCCGCCTGAAGAATGGAGCTATTATTTTTAAGATGAAGTTGAAGTCAGGAGCCCGCCTGGAGAATGGAGGTATTATATTTTCAAGTTGAAGTTGAAGTCAGGAGCCCGCCTGGAGAATGGAGGTATTATATTTTCAAGTTGAAGTTGAAGTCAGGAGCCCACCTGAAGAATGGAGGTATTGTATTTCAAGTTGAACTTGAAGTCAGGAGCCCGCCTGGAGAATGGAGGTGTTATATTTTAAGTTACAGTTGAAGTCAGGAGCCCGCCTGAAGAATGGAGGTATTATTTTTAAGATGAAGTTGAAATTAGCAGCCCGCCTGGAGAATGGAGGAGTTATATTTTATGTTACAGTTGAAGTCAGGAGCCCGCCTAAAGAATGGAGGTATTATTTTTAAGATGAAGTTGAAGTCAGGAGCCCGCCTGGAGAATGGAGGTTGTTATGTTTTAAGAAATTGGTGAAGTCAGGAGCCTGCCTGGAGAATGAAGGTGTTGTATTTTAAGTTACAGTTGAAGTTAGGAGCCCGCCTGAAGAATGGAGGTATTATTTTTAAGATGAAGTTGAAGCCAGGAGCCCGCCTGGAGAATGGAGGTGTTATATTTTAAGTTACAGTTGAAGTTAGGAGCCCGCCTGAAGAATGGAGGCATTATTTTTAAGATGAAGTTGAAGTCAGGAGCCCGCCTGAATAATAGAGGTATTATTTTTAAGATGAAGTTGAAGTCAGGAGCCCGCCTGGAGAATGGAGGTATTATATTTTCAAGTTGAAGTTGAAGTCAGGAGCCCGCCTGAAGAATGGAGGTATTATTTTTAAGATGAAGTTGAAGTCAGGAGCCCGCCTGAAGAATGGAGGTGTTATTTTGAAGATGAAGTTGAAGTCAGGAGCCCGCCTGGAGAATGGAGGTATTATATTTTTCAAGTTGAAGTTGAAGTCAGGAGCCTGCCTGAAGAATGGAGGTATTGTATTTTAAGTTGAAGTTGAAGTTAGGAGCCCGCCTGAAGAATGGAGGTATTATTTTTAAGATGAAGTTGAAGTCAGGAGTCCGCCTGGAGAATGGAGGTATTATATTTTCAAGTTGAAGTTCAAGTCAGGAGCCCACCTGAAGAATGGAGGTATTGTATTTCAAGTTGAAGTTGAAGTCAGGAGCCTGCCTGGAGAATGGAGGTGTTATATTTTAAGTTACAGTTGAAGTCAGGAGCCCGCCTGAAGAATGGAGGTATTATTTTTAAGATGAATTTGAAGTGAGGAGCCCGCCTGGAGAATGGAGGTATTATATTTTAAAGTTGAAGTTGAAGTCAGGAGCCGGCCTGAAGAATAAAGGTATTGTATTTCAAGTTGAAGTTGAAGTCAGGAGCCCGCCTGGAGAATGGAGTTAATATATTTTCAAGTTGAAGTTGAAGTAAGGAACCCGCCTGAAAAATGGAGGTATTGTATTTTAAGATGAAGTTGAAGTCAGGAGCCCGCCTGGAGAATGGAGGTATTATATTTTCAAGTTGAAGTTGAATTCAGGAGCCTGCCTGGAGAATGGAGTCAGGAGCCCGCCTGGAGAACGGAGGTGTTATCTTTCTAAGTAGTTTTTGAAGTCGGGAGCCCGCCCGTACAACGGAGGAATACATTCGAGTTTCGAAGTCGGGAGCTCGCCCGTATAACAGAGGAATACATTTAAGTTTGAAGTCGGTAAAGCGGAGGGTTACAACAAAAATCCCCACCATAAATTCAAGTTCGGAAATCGAAGGAAAAGCGATTCACAAGAAGGGAATATTACCAGTCAAGTCAGAGATGAAGAAACATCATAAGAAACAAGGCCACAAGAGACACAGGAAGAGCAAGTAGAAGATCTAGATAAGATTTTGTAACTCATAGACTAGTTTAGTCTAGCTTCTTTTTTTTAGCATGGTGTAATAAGGAGGTCGGTAAGCAGTAACAGCAGTGGCAACAACAGTAGCAGCAAAATCACAGTTCCACGGTAGTCCCAGTCACCAACACTTCCCGAACTACATTGACCTGATTCCCTTTTAGCCAAGGATATGTAGGAGACCTTTTGAAGCAAAGGTTCGGTCAAATCCTTCAAAAAAAGATGCTTCACACGGAGTACTCAAACGGGCAAAAATCACTCGTATCAGCTCACTTTATCTTTGCACGAAAACTCTCCATGTTTTCGGGCAAAGAGGGGCAGCTGTGAGCACGTGATTTTTTCCCTATACGAGAATTAGTCCCAAAAAATACAAAATAAAATAGTTTTGTTTGTTTGCAATTGTCGTGAATTGTGGTATTTTTCTCTTATTGTCTGCGTTTGTGTGTACATATTTATTTGTTTAAATCAATGAAAATACAAAAATATGTCGTATTTGCATTTTAAGTTTTAATTTTACAATTAGGAGTAATTAAGTCTGTTTTACAAAAATAAAAAATCACAAAAAATAATGTACTTTGCATTTTTAACATTTAAGGTCTAGTTGTATGATTTTATTTTAAATTGGTATTTAATTGTGTGTGTTAATTATTTTTAAGAGTTAATTATCATTTTAAAGTTAATTTTGATTTTACAATTTCAATTAGGATTTTTGGTTTTAAATTTGAAGATTAGTTTTAAAAAAAAGAAAACAAAATGAAATTAAAGAGAAAAATCGGACCAGGCCCATCCCAAAATAGCCCAAATCTCACCCCTTACCCGGTCCAATCCAGCCAAGTCTTCGAGGCAGTTGGAACGACGCCGTTTAGGCGTCTCAAACCTGGACCGTTGATTTCATTAGATCAAACGGTCCAGTCTCTCCCTAACATCGTTAAAACGACACTGTTTCAAGTGTGTTGATCTAAACCATCCATTCCAATCAATCCAACGGTCCAAATCCCATCTCCCTTACCCGTATGAACCGCCCGACCCGTTACCATCTCTCAACCGACCCCCCATTAAACTAGATGACACCGTTACTTACTAATGGAAGGATCCAGGCCGTTGATCTTAATTGATCCAATGGCCAGGATAAAATCTCTAAGTGGGTATATATATTTCACACCATACCCAGCCCCCCCTTAAGCACCCCGCCTACTCCGTCTCTGACCTGTCAGAGACGACCCTAAATAATGTCGCCTTCAACCACCGAGCTCCGCCCACCGAAAATCGCCTCACGGCGGTTCCGGTGGTCCAAACAGCCCCATCTGATCCCAACAAACCCAAATCAACACCATCTGATCCCCAGGGCTCCCTCATACCTAATATGTCATTTGTTTCACTCGAATCATCTTATAACTTCTCCAATCTTTGATCAAAGAACTAACCCCAACCATAGTTCACCCAAATCACCCCAAACTAACACCCCTGGACCCCCCTTGACTCCCTCTTCCTTAATCCCTAGCCATCCTCCCTCGAATGCTATTAGAGTGTCTCGAACGAAGGTTTTCAAGTAATTGTCTGAAGCTGGCTCAGAGACTGAGGTCAAAATAGACCTTAGTTAAGCGCTCTCGTTCGAGAACACTCGACTTGGGTCCATATTGGCCCCAAGTCCAAAAGGCATCGGAAGTTCGAACCCAGGCCCCGTTTAATTGGTAGGTTTTTGTTTTATTTTCTTTTTCTATTACTTTTTGTTCCGTAAATTCATCCTCTACTCTTTTCTTATTTTTGTTTAAATTCGAATATTTTTGTGCCTACTATGTATTTTTGTTTCTTCTTTATTTTCCTGAATGATTCGAATAAGTCAGTATCAACAATGCCTTGTATAAAACCGCGATTACTCCCGTAATTATTTGATGTTATTATTTGGTTCAAATGGTGTCATTTTGTGTATTGTTTGGTTCTCTGCTCTTTGTTGTTCATCATTTTTGCATAGGAGGTCAGTTTGTTTTTCTATTCAATATATTTACAGTGTTCATCCATTTTTTTCTAAGGCTAACACCCAAACGCTTATTCCCCTGTATCTCTGTGAATCAATTTTTGACCTTACTAGTGCAATACAAATATTTCTGAATCATTGAATCTTTCATCTTGGTTGTGATGTTGTTTGATCTAATCTAAGTTCTAATGTTTGAGTTTAGTGATTTGAATCTAATTGTTGTTCTGTTAAGTTTGGAGTCTGAGATGAGTTTGACCCTGGTTTAAATTCAATTTTAGTTTACTAAGTGTTAATTAAAAGCTGGCTTAATGTGATCAATTTATTGAGTTTGATTAGGTGAATTGGTTATAGCTGTAGTTTCATGAATATCAGGAGGGTAGTTTGGGATTTGAAGTTTGAAAATGTGTTTAGTTTAAGTGGATTTGCTCATTTCGAATGGCCTGCTAGTTTAATGTTCAGTGGGCCACTAAACCATTGAATAATTTAATCAAAAAGGGAAATAAGTGGTTGGCCTAGTGCCTTTACTAATTGGAAATCAGAAAAAAGTAGGTTAATGATAAAAAGCTAAAAGGATACACATAGTAGAGTAATATTATAAGCTGGAAAGAAAAAACATGGGGTAATAATAAAAGGTTTTTTCTTTTACAACTGTAAAGAAAAAAGGGGGCTGGAAAGGGTTCAAGAGTTGGGTATAAAAACAGAAGGAGTCATTTGAGAAAAAGAGGATGGACATTGAGGGAACATTTTGAGAGCCTATAAGAGAAGACATTTTGACACTTTGAGACTTGAAGAAAACAACATTTTGAGAGCTTTGAGGGCGTTCAGTTCTAATTTAAAAAAAACAGAGAGTTTTGAGAGATTAATTTTAAGAGTCTTTTCGAGAGTTTCCAGATTTCTAATTACTGAGTCATTTGCCAGATCAGTGTTTTGTTTACTGGAGTCAGTAGCATTTTCTGTTTGGTTTTCCAGTAGATTTTTGGGTTTCGGGGAGACCTGGAATCAATTTGGTTGTGGTTTTGCTGTGGCGTGCCCCTGATTTGATGTGAGGCTTTTTGGTTCAAATTACTTCTATGTGCTGGTTATTACTGTTAAGATTTGCTGGTAGCTCCTGTTAGCTGTCGAACTGCTGCTGACCCTTTTTCCTTCTTCTATCTCATTGTAATTCTAGGCATCTATCTCGACCTTGAATGATACATGCAATTTCAAGCTGAATATAGCTAAGTTGGAAGAGGAATCAAAATGCAAGCATTTGTTTGTTTCTGTCGTAATTAGAATGTAGTTTATTTCTTGTTCATTTTGAATGTCAAGTCTCGTTAGATATGTAATGGTAATATGGAGATTTGAATAACTAGGACTTGTTCTAATTTGTGCAATTTTGGATTGGTTGAACCTGTAAGGGACTGTTCTGAAACGAAGATTTGTTAAGCATGAGTATGTATGAATTTTAATAGTCAACTACTAGTTGTGTTTAAATTGAATAAATTCCTGCTGTTTGAGTTAATTTTTAATATTTCTCAAATCTGTATTAAAAATACTCCCCGTCTGCGATTAGGTAGAATGTAAGTTGTTAAAACAATGTGATACTCTTTCTTATTGTAAGAGCTTCATGTAACGTGATTTAGTGTAGAATTCTGAGTTCAAATGGTCGTGGATGAAATCGAAATCATAGGGTTTAAGGTAGATAGGTGGTTTGAAAAATCAGAAATTATTATTAAGTATATACAGTTCGTAAGGTTAACTATAGGCAATTCATTCTAGCTTAGCATCACTAGTTCTAGAATTTCAATTCTCATTGGAGCCATGCTAATGTTCAAGTCAAGCTCGTGAATCAGTACTCTAATAAAAAAAAGTAGCTAGTAGGGGAGTTGAGACTTGAATTAGTTTGCAATCCATTTGGAATTATGATCATAAGTAGCTTATAGGGGACAAGGAAATTGAAACTGACTATTTTCTAATTTTTATTAACTATTACACGTATTTGCCCATTATGTGATATAAGGTGTGTAATTTAAGCTTATTGCTTAAAAGTCATTCAATTCGCTTTATTGTCTTTGTTTGTGCCAATTCATTTTCTTCGGGCTTGCCTTTGAGCCTGAAGGCATGTGTAGTTTAAAATTATTATTTCAGGCCAACGACAAATTGATTGGGGCTTTTCTTTTATTATCAGAGACAAACTATGTAGAAAACTATAGATTGCTTTAGGTTTGCCCTTTAAAAATAGTAAAAGTGAGATGAGCCTTGCTAAGCAAAAAAACATAAATTGCGGGGCCCTCGATAAATGTATATATTAAAACTCTTAGATTTCGGGACGGGCTATTTAGCAAACTCCACGACTTTCCCCAAAATAATAATGCGTTAGTCTCTTTAGGTGCGTATTTCGATAACATTACCTCTCTAAACACGGGTGCGCATTTGTGTGACCCAAATCCAAATCTCAACGGAGTCGAAATATGTCAATAACCATGGGTACATTGATGTGACGTGGTTCGAGATGCGTTTTCACGACGTTGCAATTTTCGTTAAAAATAATAATAAAAGCCGTTCAGAGTTAAAAGCACATAGGTAAAAACATGTATTAAAAATCAGATAATTTAGCCAAATATAACAGTTAAGCGACCGTGCTAGAACCGCGGAACTCGGGAATGCCTAACACCTTCTCCCGGGTTAACAGAATTCCTTATCCGAATTTCTGCTTCGTAGGCTGTAATATAGAGTCAACTTTTTCCTCGATTCGGGATTCAAACCGGTTACTTGGGACACCATAAATCTCTCAAGTGGCGACTCCAAATCTTAATAATAAATCCCGTTTCGATTGTCCTTTAATTGGAAAAACTCCTTTTATTACACCTTGCGGGGTAGTAGGTAAAAAGGAGGTGTGACAACGATGCCTCGGGATTTCTAGAGGAGTGCCACCGTATTCTTCGCACTATGGGCATAGTGGAGTCCAGCGGGGTTTCTTTCACTGATTTTTAGCTTCGGGGGTGCCGCCTATGATTTGTGGCGCACGTATGAGATAGACAGCCCAGTCGAGGCTGCTACACTGAATTGGACCCAATTCTCGGAGATGTTTGTGAGAGAGTTTGTTCCCCAGAGTCTCAGGGATGCATGGCGCGCAGAGTTTGAGCATTTGTGCCAGGGTGCTTTGACAGTTTTAGAGTATGCTATCTGTTATACCAGGTTGGCCAGGCATGCAACGACTTTGGTTGCTACAGTTTGGGAGAGAGTTCACCGGTTCATTGAGGGTCTTATCCTACCCATCAGATCTAGCATGGCTCGAGTGTTGGAGATGGACATTCCTTATCAGCAAGTAGTGAGCATTGCTAGGAGGATCGAGGGTATGCTCGCCAGGCAGCGGGGGAGAGAGAGGCCAAGAGGTCTCGAGAGTCGGGCCACTACTCTAGTGCCCGTACCCTAACAGCAGGTTGACATGGTTAGGGTTTTGTGGGTCGCCCCATTCATTCAGCTCTTCCAGCAGCCAGCAGTGCTCCAGCTCCGCCTATACCTCAGGAGCCTTACTATGCACCTCCAGTTTCCAACGCGCCTCCTACGTGGGGTACTTTCATAGGTCAGTCTAGTAGACCTGGCCCTAGACAGTCACAATCCCCATGTCCTCCCAGAGCTTGTTTTTAGTGTGGTGACACCCGTCATGTGGTGAGGGATTTTCCTAGACTTGGGAGGAGTGTACCTCCATATATTGTTCAGCCACAGTGTGCTCCTCAGAGTTCTCAGGCCATGATCATAGCTCTCGCTGCTACCCCGTCTGTCTAGCCAGCTAGGGGCAGAGGTCGGGGAGGTAGAGGTCGCTCTCGAGAGAGAGGTCGGGCCAGATATTATGCTATTCCTACTCGTACCGAGGTTGTTGCCTCTGATTCTGTCATCACAGGTATTATACTACTTTGTCACAGAGACGCATCGGTTCTATTCGATCCAGACTCTACTTATTCTTATGTGTCTTCTTACTTTGCTCCGCATTTGGGTGTGCCTAGGGATTCTTTGAGTGCCCCCATTTATATTTCTACTCTTGTGGGAGATTCTCTTGTTATGGACCGCATTTATCGGTCATGTTTGATTACTATTCGTGGTTTTAAGACCAGAGCGGATTTATTGTTACTCGGTATGGTGGATTTTGACATTATTTTGGGCATGGACTGGTTGTCACCCTATTTTTGCTATTCTTGATTGTCACGCCAAGACCATGACGCTAGCTATGCCAGGTATTCCGCATATTGAGTGGAGTGGTACTTTAGATCATACTCCCAGTAGAGTTATCTCTTTTCTTAAAGCTTAGCGCATGGTTGAGAAGAGGTGTGCCGCGTATTTAGCTTATGTGAGAGATGTCAGTGTTTATACCCCTTCTATTGATTCATTTACAATGGTACGGGATAATCCCGATGTATTTCCAGCTGATCGTTCGGGCATGTCGCCCGATGGAGACATTGATTTGGCATTGATTTGTTGCCGGGCACTCAGCCCATATCCATTCCTCTGTATCGCATGGCTCCTCCTGAGCTGAAAGAGTTGAAGGATCAGTTGCAGGAATTGCTCGGTAAGGGTTTTATTCGACCCAGTGTTTCACCATGGGGTGCTCCTGTCTTGTTTGTAAAGAAGAAGGATGGTTCTATGCGTATGTGTATTGATTATTGCCAGTTGAACAAGGTTACAGTGAAGAACCGTTATCCTTTGCCTCATATTGATGATCTGTTTGATCAGTTTCAGGGTGCACAGGTGTTTTCTAAGATTGACTTGCACTCAGGGTACCATCAGTTGAAGATTCGGGAGCCAGATATCTCGAAGACTACCTTCAGGAATCGGTATGGCGATTACAAGTTCCTTGTTATGTCATTTGGGATGATCAATGCCCCAATAGCTTTTATGCATTTGATGCACAGTGTATTCATGCCATATCTTGACTCCTTTGTTATTGTTTTTATTGATGATATACTGGTATATTCCTGGAGTCGGGAAGATCATGAGCAGCACTTGAGGACCGTGCTTCAGACCTTGAGGGAAAAGAAGTTATATGCAAAGTTCTCAAAATATGAGTTTTGGCTGAGTTCTGTGGCATTCTTAGGCCATGTGATTTCGAGTGAGGGTATTCGGGTGGATCCGAGGAAGATAGAGGTCGTATAGAGTTGGCCCGGGCCTTTCTCAACTACAGAGATTCGCAGTTTCCTTGGTTTGGAGGGCTACTACCTCGCTTTGTGGAGGGATTTTCATCGGTTGTAGCCCCTATGACTATATTGACCCAGAAGGGTGCCCCTTTTCAGTGGACAGAGGAGTGCGAGGCGAGCTTTCAGAAGCTCAAGACAGCTTTGACTACAGACCCTATCTTGATGTTGCCTACCGGTTCAGGGTTTTATACTATCTATTGTGATGCCTCGAGAGTTGGCCTTAGAGCAGTGTTGATGCAGGACGGTAGGGTGATTTCCTACGCGTCCAAACAGTTGAAGATACATGAAAAGAATTACCCTGTTCACGACCTTGATTTAGCTGCTATTGTTCATGCCTTGAAGATCTGGCGTCACTATTTGTACGGGGTGCCTTGTGAGATCTATACTGACCATCATAGTTTGCAGCACTTACTCAAGCAGAAGGACATGAATATGTGTCAGAGGAGATGGTTAGAGTTGTTGAAGGATTATGATATCACTATTCTATATCACCCCGGCAAGGCCAATGTGGTGGTGGATGCCTTGAGTCGCTGGGCAGAGAGTTTGGGTAGTTTGGCATATTTACCAGCTTCAGAGAGGCCTATGGCGATGGATGTTCAAGCCTTAGCCAATCAGTTTGTGAGATTGGATCTTTCGGAGCCCAGTCGGGTTCTAGCCTGTATGGCCTCCCGGTCTTCCTTATTTGACCATATCAGGGAGTGGCAGTATGATGACCCTCATTTGCTTGTCCTTCAGGACAAGGTTCGACATGGAGATGCCCGAGATGTGACCATTGGAGATGACGGAGTATTGAGGATGCGGGGCCGGATTTTTGTGCCCAATGTTGATGGTCTTCGAGAGTTGATTCTAGTAGAGGCCCAAAGTTTGTGGTATTCCATCCATCCGGGTGCTGCGAAGATGTATCCGGACTTGAGGCAGCACTATTGGTGGAGGCGGATGAAGAAAGATATAGTTGGTTATGTGTCTAGATGCCTCAACTGCCAGTAGGTGAAGTATGAGCACCAGCGCCCGGGTGGGTTGCTTCAACAGATAGAGATTCCGGAGTGGAAATGGGAGCAAATCACCATGAATTTTGTATCTGGACTCCCACGGACCTTGAAGAAGTTTGATGCCATTTGGGTCATTGTGGATCGATTTACCAAGTCTGCTCATTTCATTCCAGTATGCACCACCTATTCATCAGAGCGGTTGGCATAGATTTATATCAGGGAGATCGTCCATTTGCATGGTATCCCAATTTCTATCATTTCAGATAGAGGTACTCAGTTTACATCGCGGTTCTGGAGAGTCGTGCATCGGGAGTTAGGCACTCGAGTGGAGTTGAGCACAGTATTTCACCCCCAGACGGACGGACAGTCCGAGCGCACCATTTAGATTCTTGAGGATATGCTCTGTGCGTGTGTGATTGAGCTTGGAGGGTCTTGGGATCATTTCCTGCCATTGGCGGAGTTTGCTTATAATAACACTTATCAATCTAGCATTCGGATGGCGTCGTATGAGGCTTTATATGGTAGGAGGTGTAAATCTTCGGTGGGCTGGTTTGAGCCGGGTGAGGCCAGGCTACTGGGAATAGAGATGGTTCAAGATGCATTAGAGAAGGTTAAGGTGATTCAGGATAGACTCCGTACAGCCTAGTCTAGACAAAAGAGTTATGCGGACAGGAAGGTTCGTGATGTTTCATATATGGTTGGTGAGCGGGTTCTGCTTTGGTCTCGCCGATGAAAGGCGTCATGAGGTTTGGAAAGAAGGGAAAGCTGAGTCCGAGGTTTATTAGCCCTTTTGAGATCTTGAGGCAAGTTGGGGAGGTTGCTTATGAGTTTGCCTTGCCTCCCATCTTAGCCGGAGTTCATCCGGTGTTTCATGTTTAGATGCTCCGAGGTACCACAGTGATCCGTCGCACGTGTTGGATTTCAGTTCAGTCCAATAGGACAAGGATCTATTCTATGTTGAGGAGCCAGTGGCTATTTTGGACAAGCAGATCAGAAAGTTGAGGTCAACGAACATTGCTTCGGTAAGAGTTCAATGGTAGGGTCAGCCGGCCGAGGAGGCGACTTGGGAGACCAAGCAGGATATGCGCAGCCAGTACCCTCATCTTTTCACTATTTCAGGTATGTTCTCTATTCTCGTTCGAGGACGAACGAATGTTTAAGTGTAGGAGGATGTAACGACCCGGCTGGTCGTTTTTGGAATTTACGCCCTGATCCCCCATTAACTGTTTCCCCTAAGTTTATTTCTATTATTTTGGTTTGCCGAGACATTCGGTGTTAGGATTTAGAGTGTTTTGGAACACTTAGTCCCTAAATGAGAGTTTAAGAGTTGAAAAAATGGTCCGTAATTGAAACAGTGTGAAGACGGCCTCGGAATGGAAATTTGATGGTTCCATTAGCTCCGTTAGGTAAATTCGGGGTTGGGAGCGTATTCGAAATGTATTTTGGAAATCTGTAGCTCATTTAGGCTTGAAATGCCGAAGTTTGTAATTTTGAAGTTTCCAGTCCGATAGTGAGTTTTTGATCCGAGGATCGGAATGGAATTTTGGAAGTTGCAGTAGCTCCGTCATGTCATTTGGGATGTGTGTGCAAAATTTCAGGTCATTCAGACGGGTTTTGGTTAGGTTTTGACCGAAAGCGTATTTGGAAGAAATTTGAGGTTCTTAGGCTTGAATCATTGATTAAATCGGGTTTCCGGTGTTGTTTTAGGTGTTTTCAAGATTGGTACAAGTTTGAATAAGGTATTAGGTGGTATTGATGTTTTTGGTTGAGGTCCCGAGGGCTTCGGGATGAATTTGAGAGGTTAACGAAAAATTTTAGAAGCGAGATTGGCTTCCCCCTCAGGAATCGCAGAAGGGGTCAATATTCCGCATAAGCGGTACCACAAGAGCGATTGTGTATATGCAAAAGCAGAATTTGGTCCTTTAAGTGAAAACCGCAGAAGCGGTTGATTTTCCACATAAGCGGGACCGCAGAAGCAGAAATGACTGTTCAAGATATAGTAGAATCGAGGGTTAAATTTGAAAAGTTGCAAAATCAATTGAGAGCTCGGTTAAAGGCGATTTTTAGAGGGTTTTGAAGAGGAAATTAGTGGGTAACTTTTCTTTAAACCATTTTAGTTATATTTCATCATTTTGTAGTTAAATCCATCACTAAAATTCGAATTTGGGGTTAAAACTTGAAGAATTTGGTTAAAACTTCTTAGACCAAACTATTGGGTTTTGAGTGAGCAATTGACCTCCGATTTGGGAGATTTCTATATGGTTGGACGTGTGAGAGTACGAGGATTCTAAAAATGTGAAAATAATTTGATTTCGAGGCGTCGGTAGGAAGGGCGTTTTGGTCATTTTACCTATTTTCGCGCCCTAGCTTTAATTTTAATAATGGAATCAGTTGTTTGCAATATTATTTACGATATGTAATTGAATTGAATAGATTTTGGCCATTTGGATTCGGATACTCGTGGCAAGGGGGTGGTTCCCACTGATATTGAGCCGGTTCGAGGTTAGTGGCTTGCCTAACCTTGTGTGGGGGACCTTTCCCCTTAGGACATGATCCTTAAAAATTTGAATGCCTCGTACGTGAGGTGACGACTGCGTACTTGAGCTAATGGTTGTAAACCCATTTCTACTCGAAGTATTTAAATTGTGATTTCCTGTTTACTTGTTCATTTTAGACTGTAAGTTTAAATCTGTGCTAGCTTAGAGAAGCATGTTTAGCTGACTTACTTGCTTAATTGTTTTAACTGTACCATTTGTACTCTGTGAAGCACGTTAGGCTAGAATTCACTATTTCTTATACGGATTTTTGTATTTACTCTAAGATTTTGAGTTGTTGTTGTTGTGTGTTTAATTTGGGACTATGAGACGGTTTCCTGGGAGATTCCCTTGTACTTGGTATATTCTGGATTGAGGGTGCGGGATACCAAGAGATCCTCGGAACATGTATTTCTATATATTGGGATACCAAGAGATCCCCAGTGTATATGATGAGGAAACCAAGAGATCCTCGGGATACCAAGAGATCTCCATTGTATATGATGAGGATACCAAGAGATCCTCGGGATACTAAGAGATCCCTGGTGCATATGATGAGGATACCTAGAGATCATCGGGATACCAAGAGATCATCGGGATACCAAGAGATCCCCGACTATTATTCCTTGTTGAGGGTAGTATCCCTTATATTGTTTCCTTCGCTTTCTATTACTGTTCTTCCTTATTTATCTGGTTTAGATTCTCACTGTAGACTTTATTCAAACTGTTTCAGTTATCTTATTATTTATTATGTTTTATCTCAGTAGGGCCCTGACCTTCCTCGTCACTACCCAACCGAGGTTAGGCTTGGCATTTACTGAGTACCGCTGTGGTGTACTCATGCCCTTCTGCGTATGTTTTTCATGTGCAAATCCAGGTACTTCCCCCCAGGCGTATCATACTCATGGAGGAGAGTTCTAGTGGAGACTTGAGGTATATCTGCTATGTCCATAGACCATGAGTCTCTAATGTATTCCGGTTTTAGCAGATAGTTCCTTTCTTTCCTTTCATGTTGTTTAGACATTCTGGTGTATAACAGACTACTACATTCTATTAGCCTGTGTTGCCCGTGAGTTTCCAGGTTTTGGGATTGAGTTGTAGACTTCTGCTTATGGTTATAGTTGTATAGGCCGGGCGGCCTTATATATAGTTGTTATTTTATATGTTCAGTCTGACTTACTTATTCCGCAAGTTAAATTGTTATTTCTGCACCGTTAGGCTTACCTTGTTGTAGGAACTAGGTGCCATCACGACTTGTTCATGGAGGGTGAACTGGGGTCGTGACACTTTAAATCCAAGGTATGAGGCTCCTCGATTGAGTGCTTTGTTGGAGGAGTCTTCCAATTTTCAAGATCGAAATATAGCATTTGGGGCTCATAAGTGTATGACCCTATGCCTTGCAATGCATTTATACACTCCACATAGTCATCACTCTCCTCCTCATCATCAAGATTAAGCAAAATGGCTTCTAATTTGTCTTCAATGTTCATTGTGGCTCTAGCATCATCAACAATCACATCCATCACCAAATCCATAAACGAACAAACTTTATCGCTATTTTGTTGCCTCATTGATTTGCACACATGGAAGACCACCTTTTCATCACCCACTCGAAAGTTAGCTCACCGGCTACCACATCAACAAGAGTCTTCCCTTTAGCAAGGAAAGTTCTACCCAAAATGATAGGCACTTCATAGTCCACTTCACATCAAGGATCATAAAGTCCAATGGGAGGATGAATTTGTCAACTCGAACCAATACATCATCAATAATACCCCATAGGCCTCTTCATTATTCTATCCGCCATTTGCAATCTCATGGATGTGGATGTTGGTTTCCCAATTCCCAAAGTTTTGAACACCGAATAGGGCATCAAGTTGATTCTTTCCCAGACATCACATAATTCTTTTGCAAAATTGGTGCTCCCAATAGTCCAAGGGATTGTGGAAGCGCCCGAATCCTCCAATTTCGGAGCCATTGAGTGCACAATAGCGCTCACTTGATGAGTCATTTGATAGTCTCACAATTAATTGATCTTTTCTTAGTTACCAAATCTTTCATGAATTTTACATATCCCGGCATTTGTTCTAATGCCTCAACCAACAACACATTAATTGACAAACTATTCATCATATCAATAAAAAATTTGAATTGGTTTTCACTATTTTTATTTACAATCCGTTGAGGGTATGGAGGAGGAGGCCTTGGAGTTGATGGCTAATCCTTTAGGACTATCGATTCCTGCATGAGAATCACGTGTTCCCTAGACGGGTTCACCTCTTGTTGCGTGTCCTCCACACTTTCACCTAGATCAATTCTCACTTTTTCATTAGCTTTAAATACATTGCTTTGGATTTCATCTTCTTGAACCACAACATCTTCATCAATACTTCTTTGGTTTGAAGTGATTGCATCTCCACCTTTTCTACTTCTAGCAGTCGCAGCCATAGCATGTCTCATATAATTCCCATACTTTGGGTTTACCACCGTATCACTAGACTTCCCCCTTAGGATAACTGTTCAAAGCATGTGAGATTTGGCCTAATTTAACCTCCAAATTACGAATAGAAGTGTTGTGCAAGGCTAATTGAGCATCGAAGTCGGCATTCTTATCCATCATCTATTTAAACATGTTTTCAATTCTAACCATCTTATTGGAAGAAGAACTTGGGCCTTGAGAAGGATAGGGAGGTGGATTTCTTGGTTATTAGAATATCGGGGACCTTTGAAAACCCGACCCCCAGTTGTTGTTGTTGTTCTACCCTCCTTGGTTATTTTCTCCCTAATTGATTTGATTGTTGCCACCCTAAATTCCTTGATTATTCCAATTGCTTTATTTCATTGATTGTTCCAATTGCCTTGATTAGCATTTCCACCACTCCAATTGCCTTGGTGGTTTTGGCTATTCCAATTACCTTGGTTCCCTTGTGACCTCTATTGTTGTTGATTTTGTCGTTGAGCATTGTTTCTTTGACTTTGATAATTGTTGACATATTGAACTTCTTCTTCTTGATCATTGAATGGATCACCTTGATCATAACCACTATCATCTTGCATGAATTTTTTCGGACAGTTCTGCGTTTGTTGACCTTGTTGTCGTCTCTTGTTTACCATCATATTCACACCTTCCATTTCATGCACTTGTTTTGGCCCTTGAACTTGTTGAAGTTGAGATTTGGCCAATTGGTACATGGTAGTTGTCAACTCGATAATATCTCGCCCATGATCATGTAGCTCCTTATGTAGGTGAATAACATTAGGGTCACCTTGCGGAATATTGGCTCTACTTTGCCATGCCGAAGAGGTATCCACCATCTCATCAAGAATTTCACAAGCTTTGGCGTAAGGAATGTTCATGAAGTTCCCCCCAACGAGTTGGTTAACCATACATTGATTCATTGTGTTGATACCCCTGTAGAAGGTCTGTTGGATCATGCCCTTAATCGTATCATTGTTCGAGCACTCTTTAACCATGGTAAGATATCTTTCCCAAATCTCGTGCAATGGCTCATTGGGTTCTTGCTTGAATGCAAGAATATCATCTCGAAGAGTCGCCATATGTCCCGGAGAGAAGAATTTGGAAATGAACTTCTCCGCCAACTCATCCCAAGTATGGATGTAATGATTGGGAAATTTCTCTAACCAGTCTAATGCCTTTCACCATAGAGAAAAGGGAAGTAGCCTCAACCTCAGTGCGTCCTCAGAGACATTTATTTGCTTGATCCCCCAACAGGTATCGACGAACCCCTTGAGATGCTTGTAGGCATTTTGTCTTAGAGCCCTGATGAAGAATCCCCATTTCTCAAGTAGTGTAAGCATCACATTGGTGATTTGGAAGTTGCCCGCCCTAATACGGGGCGGGACTATAGCACTTGCATAACCCTCATTTAGTAATTAACAGTGGGATGCAGCTCTTGGTGGAGGTGGGGAAGGGGTAGGCACATTATCGTGAGGTGGACGACCTCGTCTATTAGCTTGACATTCAAGAGAAACCTCATCCATTTGATCGGCATCAACTTCCTCCCCCAGTGTCACATTTCCGATGGGCTCGTTGTTGAGAGGCATTTTTGTACCTAATATCAATTGAAAAATAAAATTAGTGACTCGGAAGGAAAAGTAGACAAAGCACACAAAAACCTAGATATATAGCTTGATCCGTTTAACTCCCCGGCAACGGCACCAAAAATTGATGTCGCCCAAACTCACACCATGATTATAGGTAGCCAAGCGGTCAAAGTAATAATAAACCCAACACGACTTGGGGTCGATGATGTACCGTAGAATTTCGGCAAAATTGATACCAATTACTTAGATTTTAGCTTGTCTTTTAATGCATTTGTAGTTAATTCTAATCAAGTTTGGTTGTTTTGTAGTGCATGAGCTTGAAGACCCAAAAACATGGAAAAGAAGTCAAAAAGTCATGAAAAGATGGATATGCTGCAAGTATGCGGTCGCATTACTCACATGCGGACCGCATAACTGACCTGCTAATCGCAAACAGAGACAGTCTTTTGGGCCAACTGAAGAAGCAAATATGCGGTCCATTATGCGGTCTCATAACACACATGCGAGATGCATAATGGTCGCATAATCACAATGGAAGGTAGCCCTCAGCATGACATGCGATGGGATATGGGGTCACATAACACACATGCGGACCGCATAACCATTATGCAACTAAAGCCAGATTTGGGATTTAGCAAGTCTGCAATAGAGTGTTTAATATGCGATCCGCATAACAAGTCTGCGACCAATATGCGATCGCATAAGCTGTCTAAACGGGTATTTTTGTTCGATTTTGCCTATGACTTTTGATCCACTATAAAGAAAATAACTAGGGTTTTAGTGGGTTATTCAAGTCTTAAACAAGGTCCTACTTGGAGAGCATTGAATACTTCATTTATTTGGAGGTTTGTGAAGAAGGAATCTTGCACATTTGTAATCTTTATGGCTTTATTAAATACTTTCTTCTTGTATTTTAGTATGATTAACTAGTTTTAAATACTAAGGTTGTGGACCCTAGATGGGTGTAATATTAATGGGTGTTTAATATTGAATATATATATATAATGATTGGTTGATATTTATTCAATTCTTGTTCTTTATTTATGTTTGGTGGTTGCAAACATTAATCTATTCCATTTTACTCTTTCTTTACTTGGAAAAGTGAGTTAGGGTTTGGTAGAATTGAATATCAAGAACTCAAGACTTTAACTCTTGCTTAATAGAATCGCTTAGGAATACGTGGGTTCTACTTGGCATAAATTGGTTGCTCTTAAATTACAACTCTTTTATATTTGGGAAAATCATAAAGGGAAAATACTACTCAACTATTGGAAAGTATTGGGTAGTCATTTAGATATCATTTGCTTATCAAAGGACCTTCCATTAGAAATATATCATATTCACACTGATAACATTACATTTCATTAACGGGGACACAACTTTGGTTTTATTATAATGGAATAGAATTACGACCTAAGTCAAGTAGCACAATACTCAAGTAACCTTTTCACGCCAAGTCCCTGTGGGATTCGACCCCAACCTTCTTGGGTTACTATATTTGACATTGACCGCCTTAAAATATTTAATTAAAGTAATTTGAGCGTATCAAATTTTGGTGCCGTTTCCCGGGAATACGGTTTTTGAAATTACTAATTAGTGTGTGCTTTACTTTACGTCTTCTTATATTCCATCACATTTTTCTTGTTTTGCTTGGTGTTGATAGGAAAACATGGATGAATATGAAGAATAAATGGAAGAAAATCCTTTTGCGGACATAGATGTGTACATCCAGGATACAAAAGCTATTGTAGCCCTGATAGTTGTTGTTGCATCTTTCAAGGTGGAACATGGTTTAATCGTAATGCTCAAAGTGGAGGGGTTTTTCAGGAATTCAACTGATGATGATCCGAAACATCATCTTAGAAACTTCTTGGGTGTGTGTACGATGCACAAGAAGAACAATGTCTCAGATGATGCCATAAGGTTGAGGGTGTTCAAGTACTCACTAGCAGGGGGCGCAAGGAAATGGCTTCAAAATATGCCACCAAATTCCATTCATTCATGGCCTGAACTTCTCCGAGCATTCTTAGCTAAATGGTTCCTGCAAAGCAAGAAATCTGAGCTCCGAGATAAAAAACAATTTCAAGCAACTATTGGGAGAACATCTACATAAGGCATGGGATCGATTCAAGTTATACTTGGTGAGGTCGCACAATCATGGTTTTGCGGATTCTATCTTGTTGGAGACATTCTACATGGGTTTAGATTCCATGAACAAATCTATAGCCAAGAATGAAGATGATGGATCTTTTATGGACAAGACATTCGTAAGGATCACACAAATCCTTGACAAAATGGAACAACATAATTAAGCTTGGCACTCAGAGGACACCATAGGTGGAGTTGCATATGGTTCTCCCTGCTTGACCAACCAGATTAAGGAGAATCAAGAGAGAGATCAAGTAATCACAGGGCTTGCCACCAATATCAATGTGTTGACAAAGATGTTCACTAAAAGCCAAACAAAAAAGGTTAATGTGGTGGAAGATGTTCAACCCACATCAAATGACGACTTTGAGGAAGCAAACTATGTCAAAAATTCTCAAGGAGGATATCAAAGGCAACACTACCTAGTTCAAGGACAACAAAATCAATGGAGGCCTAACCCGCAAGGGCAAGGCAACCAACAGTGGCGAAATGACCAAGGTAGATCGAATCAAGGAAATTGGACGAACAACAACACCAACTTCTCAAATAGGATTTCAAACCCTTATGTTCCACCAAAGGGGAAATATCCAAATCAAGGTTCCTCAATTGATTCCAAGTTGGAAGGCATGCTTGAACGGGTATTGCAAAATCAAGAGAGGTCTGACACTTCTATGAGGAATATGACCGAGCTTCTGGTATCTCATACCGCATCCATTCAAATATTGGAGATACAAATGAGATATCTCTCTCTAGGGAAAAATCCAAAGCAAAATGGGACACTTCCTAGCGACACAATTGCAAACCCAAAGGGTAATGAGAGTGGTCCAACTTCTCATATCATGGCAATTACTACTCGGAGTGGGAAGGTACTACAAGGAGAGAGTGAACAAGTGGTTGAAGTAGAAGAGTCCAAACAAGAGGTTGAGGTTGAAGAGCCACGTGTTATTGAAGCTGAAAAGGTTCCAGAAAAGTTGAAAGTTCAAAAAGTGAATTGGGAAGAAGTATAGGAAAAGTTAAAAGAGACACCAAAAGCTCTACCACCTATTCTTAGACCTCCTTCTCTGCTTCCTCAATGAATTGCGAGGAAGGTTGATGATAGAAAACTCGAAAAGTTCTATGAGATTCTCAAGCAGTTATCGGTAAACATTCCATTCGTGGAAGCATTTCAAGAGATGTCGGGTTTTCTAAATATTTTAAAGACTTAATCACCAAGAAGAGAACCACCAAAAATAAAGTCGTAAATATTACTCACCGGGTTAGTTCTATCATTGCAACAACCATCATTTAAAAGAAAGAAGACCCGGGAGCTTTTACTATTCCATGCATTATTGGGGCGCGTTATTTTGCAAGATCCCTTTGTGATAATGGGGATAACATCAACATAATGCCTATTGCCATTTATAAGAAAGCAGGGTTAGGTATGACAAGGCCAAGAAGTATGAGATTGCAAATGGCCGATTGTTCCATGAAGAGACCGGTGGGAATTGTAGATGATGTGCTTGTAAAGGTGGGAAAGTTTTATTTACCCACCGATTTCATAATCCTTGATTGTGAATTTGACAAAGAGATCCCTATCATCTAGGGGAGACCATTCTTTGGTACAGGAAGAGCACTAATGGATTTGTAACAGAATGAGATCAAACTCCATGTGAATGATGAAGAGGTCATATTCCAAGCAATCAAGGGTATGAAACTACCACATGAATATGAAAGCATTTCGGTGATTGGTGATGTTGATGAAGTGGGAGATGCAATTGAACTGAAGATGGAAGAACAATGTGTTGGTGAGGCATTGGCGACTATTTTGGTAAATTTTGATTGTGAAGATATGGAGGGGTATATGGAATCAGTAAATGCATTGGAAGGGCTTGGGTCCTACACTTATGCTCCAATGAAACTCTCTCTCGACTTGGATAATAGAGTCACTCCTCCGACAAAGCCCTCAATTATTGAGCCGTCGCAAATAGAGCTCAAACCACTTCCACCACACTTGAGGTATAAATTTCTTAGCTTAAATGACACCCTACCAGTAATTCATTTTTCTTTGTTGAATGATGTACAAGTAGATAAATTGTTGAATATATTGAAATAGCATAGTCAAGCTATGTGATGAACAATTGCGGACATCCGAGGGATTCCCCTCAGAATTTGCAAACACAAGATCCAATTATAGAATGAGAGTAAACAAAGTGTAGAGCATTAACGAACATTTAACCCTTCCATGCAGGAAGTGGTAAAGAAAGAAATCATCAAGTGGTTGGATGCCAGGGTTGTCTACCCCATTTCCGATAGTTCTTGGGTGTGCCCGGTGCAATATGTGCCGAAAAAGGGAGGCATGACCGTGGTTGAAAATGATAAAAATGAACCCATCCCAACAAGAACGGTGACTGGATGGAGGGTGTGTATGGATTACCGGAAGCTAAATAGTGCTACATGCAAGGAACATTTCCCTATGCCTTTTATTAATCAAATGCTTGATCGGCTAGCGGGAAGGTCATTCTATAGCTTCTTGGATGGATACTCTGGCTACAACCAAATCAAAATTTCATTGGAAGATCAGGAAAAGACATTATTCATTTGTCCATATGGGACGTTTGCAGTTAGTCGGACGCCATTTGGGCTATACAAAGCTCCGGCCACTTTCCAAAGGTGTATGATGTCAATATTCTCCGATATGCTGGAGGATTTATTAGAGGTATTCATGGACAATTTCGCAATCGTAGGTGATTCTTTTGAGCATTGTCTAGACAACCTTAGACAAGTGCTTAAGAGATGTGAAGAAATAAACCTTGTGCTAAATTTGGAAAATGCCACTTTATGGTGGACGAGGCTATTGTTTTAGGCCAAAAAATTTCCAAACATGGCATAGAGGTTGATCGGGCAAAGATCGAGATCATTTCCAAGCTTCCACCACCTACTTCAGTTAAAGGTGTCCGAAGTTTCTTGGGGCATGCCGGCTTCTATAGGCGTTTCATCAAGAATTTTTCTAAAATTGCAAATCCCATGTGCAAACTCCTTGAGAAAGATGCAAAATTTGTATTTGACAAGAAGTGCCTCAAAGCCTTTGGGGAATTGAAATAAAAGCTCACCACATCACCTATTATTGTCACATGGATTGGTCTCTTCCATTCGAACTCATGTGTGACGCCAGTAGTGTAGCTATTGGGGCATTTCTTAGCCAGCATCATAACAAGGTTTTTTACCCTGTCTATTACGCAAGGAATACACTCAATGGTGCACAAATGAATTATATGGTGACTGAGCAAGAACTTCTTGTCATTGTTTATGCCTTTGAGAAATTCTGGGCTTATTTTTTGGGATCCAAGGTGATAGTGTACACAGACCATGCTGCTCTTTGCTATCTTATGGAAAAGAAGGATGCAAATCCTAGGTTGATTCCGTAGGTCCTGTTGTTTCAAGAGTTTGACTTCAAAGTCAAAGATCGAAAAAGGAACAAAAAATCAAGTGGCGAATCACCTATCACGGCTTGAAGAGGCAGGGAGACCAAAGGAAGATCTTGAAATCAACGATGCCTTCCCACATTATCTAACACTTTTTTCTCCTTGGTATGCCGACATCGCTAACTTCTTGGTTAGTGACCTTGTTCCCGAAGGTTGGAAGCTTATCAAAAGAAAACGTTTTTGCAGAAGTATAGGCATTACTATTGGGAAAAACCCTTCTTGTTCCATAATTATGCCGACAACATCATCCGGCAATCTGTTCCAGAAGATGAGGTAATCCAATTCTCAAGGCATGCCATGATTCGCCGGTTGAGGTCATCATGAAGGGAATCTGACTGCGGCAAAAGGGCTTGAATATGGCTATTATTGGACAACAATCTACTAAGATGCAAACCAAATGGTCAATGTATATGACAAATGTCAAAGACAAGGGTCAATATCTAAGAGACATGATATGCTAATGAACTTTTTACTCGAGGTTGAGATCTTTGATATATGTGGAATAGACTTGATGTGCCCCTTCGTGAGCTCGTATGGCATGTCCTACATCTTGGTGGATGTGTACTATGTTTCTAAATGGGTTGAAGCAATCGTCTTACCGAACAATGAAGCAAGAAGTGTGACCACAATTTTGAAGAAAAACATATTCACACGGTTTGGTACTCCGAGAGCCATCCTGAGTGATGGTGGGTCTTATTTCTGTAACAAGGCTTTTGCCGGGCTACTTGAAAAATATGGTGTAAAGCACAAGGTGGCCATACCTTATCGAGTGGTCAAGTCTAAGTGTCGAACAGAAAAATCAAGAATATCCTAGCAAAAATTGTTAATGCAAATAGGACCAACTGGTCAAGGAAGCTAGATGATGCATTGTGGGCCTATCACACAGCATTCAAGACCCTCATTGGCACTTCACCATACAGGTTGGTTTTTGGACAAACTTGTCACTTGCCAGTGCAACTTGAGCACAAAGCTATGTGGGCTTTAAAGAAGCTGAATCTTAATTGGGCTGAGGCTGCTAACCTAAGGATGACACAACTCAATGAGATGGAAGAATTCTGTCTTCACGCCTATGAGAGTGCAACCATGTACAAAGAACGGGTGAAGTTTGTCCACGACAAGAAGATCTTGAAATGGGAGTTTAATTCGAGTGACTTGGTCTTACTTTTCAACTCTAGACTCAAGTTATTTCTAGGCAAACTCAAGTCCAAATGGTCTAGACCATTTAAAGTTGTGCGTGTGTCTCCCTATGGCGCTAGTTAACTTGAGTCAAAAGATGGGATCGGACCTTCAAGGTAAATGGAAAATGAGTTAAACATTACCTCAGTACCGCCGGAGAAAGGCATGTGATAGAACAAATTGCTCTACAAGATGATCCAGCAGCTGTTTCCACCAAAGATTAATCCAAAAAGGAGTAAACTGCGTCGTGCCACGATGTTAAATCAATCGCTTCTTGGGAGGCAACCCATGTGTGGTAACACTCTTTTGTAGTGTTTTTTTATATTATTTATGTAGATTACATTGAGAAAGTTAACGTGTGTACTAGAGTGCTGGTAAAATATCATGAACAGGGTCTTAGTGCTGAAGAAACTGAAGGAAAAAGAGGTCCAAATTAAGCAATAGCTATGCGGTCGCATAATGACTGTGCGAACTACACAGTCATCGAAGATCCAGGAAGAGTGTTTGGCTAATTTCATTGTCAGTTATGCGATTGATTCTCATTTATGTAGCCCCCATATCAAGTATGCAATCGAAGATTACACCTACACGACCCAGTCATCAGCCCACCGCATAACACCTATGCGATCGCATAGTGTATTATGCAATGGGCTCTCACACCGCATAAATGGCAGGTATAAATGTACCCACCTCTCTACACACACCTACATTTGAACGAAACAAAACCAACACCTACATTTGAACGAAACAAAACCAAGTAAAAAAAAAGAAGAAAAAAAAAATAAAGAATGATCAATTCTGCTAAGGATTAAAGAACGGATTCAAACCCATTCACAAGCCCTCTCATTTCCACTGTAAAATCGCCGAGCTTGAGGTATGATTTTTGGTTCCGTTTCCCTGTTTTTCAATCTTATTTGTCTTTAATTCTACTTCCATGAAATCCTTGTGCTTGTGACTAGCCAAATTGGGTCATCATTGTGAATTGGTTCTGGGTTAAAGAGGTGAATGGCATGATAGTAGGAATCAGATTTTTTATTTTATTTGGTGAGGAATAAATACAGGGTTGGTTGTGTGTCTTTGTCCACAAACTAAAGAGGGGAAAGTCTGAGTACCCCCCTCTCTACCTTGATTGAAGATCTTCAATAAAAACAAAATAAAACAAAAAAAGTTTTGATACCCAATTTTCCCTATATAATTTTCATACATAAAATTCTCTCAAAATAATATATATATATATATATATATATATATATATATATATATATATATATATATGCATATATAAGCATAGCTATGTGTTTTGGCATTTTTTCCTAATTTTTAAAGATTTTTAAAATTAATTTATTGTCCATTTTAGCAGTACAAAAATCAATAATTATTCCTAAAATCATTAATTTTGGTGAATAATTTATTTTATTCCCATATTTATACCAAAATATGTTAAGGTAATTTTTGTAATTTTTATAAACTTGTTTGATATTTAAAAGATTAAATTGCATATAATTATAATTTTAGCCTACTTCTAAATTAATAGCGTTTTGTTATCGTAAAATTAGTCCCAGTATTTTTAAATTGATATTTAAATATTATTTGTTGGTTCAGTATATTTAATTTGCTTTTAAAATCATTTTAATTATTTTTTATAAAATAAAAAGGAAATTGGCTATTTAATATTTAACCCCATTTCTATTTCAATTACAGCACTTTTACCTTTCAATTTTAACATTAAATTGACCCAATTTCAATCCTAAATCAGACCAGCCCAATCCCTAAATTACCCCACCCCTGACCCAATTAAAAAACTCGCCTGGCTCCTCTTTGATCCAGGTCGTTGATCATTTTGATCAATGGCCATGATTCCTCATTTCCTTTTTAATTTCCAAACCCCCCAACCTAATTCATTTTTATTTGGTCTGCCGCCTTTGAATACTCTCCCTCTCTCAACTCTCTCGAAGGTTTTCTTGGAACCCTAGCCTCTATCATCCTCTCCTACCCCCTTTCAACCACCGGTCACCGGAATCCATGGCTTCTCATGCCATGGAGAGTTGGTACTCACCTATCTTCACCAGTACGCTATGGTTGTTCAAAGTTTTGAGGTCTGATCTTGATAACTCCCTCTCCGATCTTCTCAGACCTTTGATTTCATGGCTCCTCAGGCCAGGCTCCGGCATATTCAAGGCTCAGGAGCCTGACTCTTGACCTTTACGACTCAAGATCGGACCTGTTTCCAAGCCTTTCTCATTTCTAGGGTTTCTTTGAAACCCTAAGCTATTCGAGGTTCTTTCACTATTGTTTTCTTAGATCTATAATGTATCTATGCTTTTCTTGCCATCTAAAGTGTTTTCCCCAAAAGTTTCTTCTCAAAATCGTCTCTCTCCGATTTTAGGGTTTCTGAAAGGATTTTTTGGAAAAATCTTTCTAATTTTTCGTCTTCTTTGCTTTATGTGTGTTTGTCTATACCATGCTCATGTGATTTCCTTTTGTTATGCATATATTGTCTTCTACCCTTTTCTTTTCTACTATGTATGTTACTCCTGTTAATCTCTGCTATGTTTTCTGTACTCTTTTACTATATGTGTTTTCTGTAAAATTGGTTGAATTTTGCTTACGAGATTTTGTTCATGTTCTTGCATGCTTCATCTGCTTGTGTTCAAGTTCATATTATCTCCTCCTTCTGAACTTGTTTAGGTTCCAAGTTTTCTCCAAATATGTTCTTCATGATTTTTTCTTCCTTTTTCATTCAAACATGCTATCATATCTGTTTTGTTGAGACACTGAAACAAATGGCTTGTTTCCTTTTCTCTATTCGAAACCCTAGGATTTGGAGGTTTATTAGCAATTTTGATTTTTTATGTTTGAGTTAGGGTTCCACTTTGGGACCCTGGACTCTCAGACTCATTGTAAGTCTACAAATTGGACTGGTACCCCTTTTGCTTATGATTCTAAACATTTCTTTGATTAGACTCTCTTCTAAATAACTTGACAATCCCTTCTTCATTCACATTTGTGTGCTTTATATATAAGGACTCTGCTTTTAAAATATTTTTCCAACTACTAATTGATTCTAAATTCCTTTAATTGTGTTTACTTGATTGTTACTGATTTTCCCTAATTGAACTTTTCTTTACCCTTTTTTCTGACTTGATTCATTCGAGCAAAAGTCTGAAATTGTGATTTTACTAGTTGATTCCCTTTCTTTTTTTTTACAAACCGTGTACTATTGGTTGGTTGCCTTAAATAGCTTCTATGTACTTACCCTTTATTACACTATTAGGAAAATATTTTTTTTAAATCCCTTTCCTTAATTGTTTTACCCGTTTGAAATTAGAATCCCCTGACTAAAGGGAGACTGATTACAATGTTATTTCCTTACCTTTTCTTACTTACTTGCTGCACTATAAAAAGGGGCTCGACCCTTCTTCATTGACACAGTTTTGAGGATTTAAACTTAAATAAATTTTGAAAACTTTACAACTTTAGAACTTTGAACTTCTGAATCCTAAAGTTCAATACACATACTCTCAATCACAATACTCTCTCTGCTCTCTTCTGAGACCTTTTGTACTGTTTTGATTGCAACTTGGCTTTTCAAGACTGCTGTTTTACTTATTTGTTTCCCTAAAACTGGTATGTCTCAATTTTGATTTCACCTCCTTCCCTATGTGTTTACTTTACAGTTGCCATGTTCTTGCCTACTTTGCTGTTCATATTATGTATTAAACATATTACTTTCTTGTGTTTACCACTTGTTATAAAATCACATACCTTCATTCCCTTCTATGTGCTGAGTTAAAGTTCATGGCCTGGCAGTATCCAAATTACTGCCCAGATCTGAACCAGACCTTCAATAGATCCTAACTCCCAAATTTAGCTAACAGGTTGGTCAGGGGTGTGCCAGCATCCTAATTGCTGGGCATGACCACTAGCCTGTCATAGTCTTCCCTAATTTTCCCTCTATTTCACTTGCACTTACTCTTAGACTCTAAGTTCTGCCTCTCCTATGAGCCTTGCCTTGGGACCTTGAGTTCCCTTTGAACTTGGACATTTGAGGGTTGGCCCTTCCACACTGCACTATAATTCTGTAATATATTTGGGGTGTAAGCATTTCCCGGAGCCCTTTGAGAATCTTGGGAACTTTGGACACATCCCAAATAAGATAAAGTCTTTGGAAATCTGATCTTTAGAAGTTGGTTTATCTCATATTGTTAGACCTTGAGTCTAAATTAGGTTGTTTTGTTGTAGCTTGAATTTCTGATGTAATTTTTTGTTCTTCTAGATTCATCCAAGTTGTAATAACCTTGTAATAACTTATGTGGTTTATAGTAAAATGGGGGAGGGTCTCTCATGTTATGTGTATGGGGTAGACATCATGTTTTAGGTCTTATTTCTACAATCACAACATTTCTCGCTTATGTATCTGCATATAAAGATCCCGCATATAAGTCATTATATTATTGCATATAGAGATCCTGCCTGTAGGTTTTCATATAGAAATCCTACTTATAGTTTGTTTCATTATTGCATTTAGAGATCCTGCCTATAAGTCATTCCATTATTGCATATAGACATCCTACATATAGGTTTTCATATAGAAATCCTTCCTATTGTTTGTTTCATTACTACATTTAGAAATCCTGCCTATAAGATTGTTTCATTACTAGAAACCATGACTATAAGTTTTCTGCATATAGGAATCATGCTTATAGTTTTGTTTCTGCACCTCTGCATATACATCTTTCATTAGGCAAATAATCATAGGTTTAATAATAATCAACATCATTCTATATACCATGCATATAGGACTCCTGCACTTACGTAATCGTCTTAAAACCAGCAACGCTTAGAAATGATACATGTCGGATGTAATCAATTGAATCGGCTTCGTCTATTTCACCTAGGAGTTTAAAATCAGTAGTAAGGTCGTTTAAAATCTGCAGAACTTTTGTTTATAAAACCAGTAGCCTGTCTTTAAAATTAGTACGTCTTATGCATTGTTAGATATCATGCTTATAGGCCTCATCTAGGCAAACCAGTAGGTAATTAATCAACTGCGTCAGTCCCTGATAAACTACAAATAGACAAGGCCTAATTCAGACTTCTCATCTGAGAAATATGTGATAAAGTAGCATGTCCTAACGCTTTAAATTTAATTCAGACCTACTTAGTACCTGTAAAAAGTCATGCTAAATAATTTGTTGCTTTGAATGAGGAGGACTATTTGAGCCTTTAACTGCTATGTGCTTCCCTTTTTACTACTTTACATGTTTTGTTTGTCGCACTAGATTTTTGTCCTTTTTTAAAAACTCTGAAAAAGCCAATCTCCCTTTTCTTTAGGACTAGCAGTCCCAATTGCCTCCGGACTAATAGGATTGGGGCGGGTAATAGCATGCAATAAGTTACAAGACCATTCAGCGATTTAATACCTTAACGGGGTAGGTAAGGATAGACATGGATATGATGACCACGCGATAACACCACGTGTATAAATGGTTACCGGGTGTTGCGTGGGCTGATCCATATTATTTATAAACCTAGGACCCCTTCCCTCTTTACTTGTTTATTTTCTTTTTCCCAGAATTCTTATAAAAGCTATTAATTTTCAGTTCTTCTTTTACTTCAATCCTTTAAAAAAATCTCTTTTAGACATTTAATTTCCAGCACTGTTTTTATCCAAACCTCCGCCTCTTTTAATCCTTTGTTTGATTATTTGTACCAATTATTTGACCCTCTTTCTACACTTATACATCCTTTAAACAATTATGAAATCGCCAATTTCTAAACTTCAACCTGCTTTTAATTTTTATACTTTCCTTCTTGCAATCATTATATGAAAGTTGTCTTGTTTGCTTACTTGTTGTTTTCATTCAAAGTCACAATTATAGCATGGCCGGGAACCACACTAATGGATCTTGGGGGATGCCTAAAACCTTCCCCCCGAGATAATTTCAAGCCCTTACCCATTTTCTGATTCTTCTTCTCTCTTGAATTTCGTAGTGTCCTAATGCACTTAATCATTAGGTGGCGACTCTTCTAAATTGTAAACCCAATTCCCAAAAGGAAAAAAGTTGTTTGCCCAAATGTTATAAACCCGATTTCGCCTTTAGAAAAAGGGGGAAGCGACAAAAAGAAGAAGAAAAAATGGCAGAAATGTGGGGTAAGGTTTAATTGTCATAAGGACGATGAGTTTTGCGGGCTGCATAATGCCTTTGTGGTCTGCATAATCATCGCATTCCATCGTTCAGGTTGCCCTAGTTTAGACCAGGTTATGCGATTGCATCTACGATCGTATACCTGTTATGCGGTCCACTGAGGTACCGCATACTGAAGTAGTCCTTCAGGTTCTAGCCGTCTATTCTGCGCTCACTTTACGATCACATTACCACTTACGCGGTGGTTTTGCGATCACATACCTATTAATACCTTTTTACTTCTACACATATGCGATGGCTATGTGGTCCGCATACATGATATACGACCGCATAACTAGTCGCATAGTAAAAAAAATCTTTATTTTTTTTTATTTTATCATTCCCTGAGCTATTTCACTCACTCGTACAATGTTTCATCAACAGGTATAGCACCAATGAGTTCTAAATCCAATACGAACATTGTCCGGTAGTCAATAGAAATGGGCTGCCAATCTTAGCCAACAAGCACAACAAGCAAAAAGGCAGTGATCTTAGGAACTCTGCATTACTACTGAGCACTCCTCCCAGTATGAAGAGAAGGAGTCATAGAGTGACCTCGGACCTCTTATTAATCTACAGGCTAAGTCATGTAGGAAGTTGGGGGAGGACCTTAACCTCCGGTTTGGGGTCAAGGGATCCATAGACTTGTACAAAGAAGCACTATCAAAGAGGAATATTTTAGAGGAGAAGCAATTGAGCTTGAATGGGCTATCAAAGCATTATCCTCACATCCTTGAAAACATCAAACAGAGGAAGTGGAAGTTTTCACTAAGGTCCCAGATGAATACAACGAGACAATTATGAGGGAGTTTTATGCTTCATACGGTGCCTCGAGGATTGCTTCACAGAAGCATAACAGGATCTTTTCCAAGTATGTCCGAGTGCGAGGGCTTGAAGTGGGTTGTGGTCCTGAGATGATCAATGAACAATATTTCAAGGATTGGTGGCCAGGAACAGCTGAATATGTTGCCAAGGTAGCCAATAAGCACAATGAGCATGCCTGGGTTTCCTTAGTAATAGCAAATAGGACAGCGACCTAGATTGACCCGCAACACAAAATTTTCAAAGAAGATCTCAGTAGGGAGGGTCGCTACTAGCTCAGCTTCGTTACATCCTGTCTGATGTCATGTAGAAATGAAACTGACATAAACATTGAGAAAGCACTTCTCATTTCTTGCATCATGACATGGATTAAGATTGATGTGGGGAGATAATATTCTAAGAGATAGGAATCAGGGCAAATCAGAAGCAGACATCACTTTTGTTCCCCCTGCCTGATCACTGCTCTTTCCCGAGCTGCAAAAGTACCTCTCCTACTTTGGGCATGACAAAATGGAGAATGCTACCAAAGACATTGACATCATGAGAATCAGTGATGCGGTTGCAAAGGAAACTACACCTCTGCCTTAGACTCCCATTCCTCCTCCAGCAGATACAGCAGTATTAGAGGGTCCAACACTGCCAGCCACCTCTCAGGCATCAGCTACCTCCACAGCTATTCCACATACCTCTATTGTACAGTCCCGGGTTCCATTTCTAGCTACGTCCAAGAAGGGTCTACTTTCTCAGTATGCCAATGCTAAGGTAAACCGGCTTATCAAGGAAATTTCCAACGTCATCCTCCAAGCTTTGACTCCTATCCAATCCTCCATAACTGTTCTTTAGCAGCAACATCAGACTTATGAGGATCACCTCAAGATCATTGAAATGCGTCTTGAGAAGGTTTAGCAGGGTGAAGTTGGAGGTATGCCTCAGCTCCGGACATATGTGACTGACTTGAAAACTGAGCTACAGAAGATACAGAATTTAGAGTTTGATTTGACAGCCTTCCTCTCGAAGGATGGATAGTAGGGTGCTGACACTTCTATCCCAGGATTAGATATTGATTTCACGATATTGATGACAGCCCCAGCAGCACAGCATGTTGAGGCTTCCATGGCTCAGTCTCCTCCTGCTCATATTGATGTTCCTTCAGATGAGGAATTTGGAGATACCGAGGAGTCCGATGAGGGGGGTTCAGGAGTGCCCGCTCTCTAGTTTGGGAAATAGAACTCATTGATGGTGTCACTACTACAAAACACTTACTTCCCTCGAACCAAAATAGTATCATAGAATACTTTGTTGCGTTTGTGGTGGGCAACCCTGAAGGCTCCATAAGATGCATAAAACTCACACACCAGTGTTTCATTGTAATCATTAGGCAGCTTAGTGAAGCACTCCCATTTTCTAGCTTTGATGTTCTCCAGTATGTGAGGGTACTGCTCATGTAGCCCGTTCAGACTCAATTGTTTTGCGGCAAGTATTTTTCATTTTTTTAGCCCTTTTCTATACAGCTCCCTAGACCCTTTGACCCCAAACCTGAGTTAGAATTCATCTCCTCTTTTCCTTCTTGCCTCAACTTGTAGGTCAACTGAAGGCAAGGTCTCTTCCTCATCGGACTGGGAGGGATGTGCAGTACTAAGGTTCGGTTGTGAACGTTTTGCTTGTTGTGCTTGACGACTGGTGAAAGCCCTTTTCTTGGAAGAAGATATATGTTTCTTAGTAGCCATATCTGCAAAGAAATGAAGTATGAGCAACATAGCAGACAACAATAGAAAAAGTACAAAAAAGTTCAAGTATGCGACAGGTTATGCGATTGCATAACCAGTATGCGGACCTCAAACTTGTCGCAAACTTTCTGCCTATAAAAATGGTATAGGTATGCGATAGGCTATGCGATCGCATATCACTTATGCGGTTCACATAACCATCGCATAACTAAATGCTTGGAAAGTGTGTTCACACTATGCGGTCGCAAAGTCCACCGCAAAGATGGATTTTCGATCGTAGAATGGCCGCAAACAACATGCTACAAAAGCAAAGAAACTGTTTCAGTATGTGGTGACTTTGCGGTCCACATATCACTTATGCGATCGCAAAGTCGCCGTATTTTATCATCTTCTTCAGGCCACCTAGGGCTCATTATGCGGCAACAATGCGAATCGCAAATCGACTATGCGGCCCGTAGAAGTCATTGTTCTCAACACTTGAATTCAACCCTCAATAATGGCGGACCTAATTTCATTACCCAGCACCCCAAACCTAACTACATATCCAAGAACCCCCTCACATTATGAACAGATAGCCACATACGAAGAGGATAAAGGAACAAAAACTACATAAAACAAAAATAAGAAAAACACAATAAAATTTAAACTAAAATTTACATGGAATAAATCGGGAGAGAAGAACATACCAGTGATGGAGTAATGAGCACACTTGGCAGATAAATTCACAAATGTTGTTTACTCTTTTCGATTCAACTAGCCATTTTCCCTTCTCTTTTTTTTAGTTTTGTTTTGTTATCTTTCTGATATTAAAAAATAATTTTCTTTTGTGATATAAGTGTGTGAATGCTGGTAATATACGAGGGGTACTTACCTGTGATGTTCGCGGTGGATAAGTCACCGCATAACCCATTATGCGACCACATAAGTGTTATGCGGTGGGTGAAACTTGAGTTACCTGAAGACACAATGCGGTGCACTTGTGCGATCGCATGATTGAAATGCGATTCGCAAAGTGCACCTTCTCGCGGCATTTTTACCACCAAATTTTGCCAAACAAACTGTCTGGGTCTAAGATTACTATGCGGTCCGCATAGTTAAAATGCGGCCACATATCTGTAGCAAACTTTCCATGGTGACTTTTCTTCTCTTTCACATGCAATTTTACCCAGTGTTATGATTTTTTGAATCCGCTGTACTCCAACACACACTTTAAATTTCTCTATTAAATCTATCTAACAAAAATTAAATTTAAATGACAAAAAGGGTGTTACCACACATAGGTTGCCTCCCATAAAGCATTTGATTTAATGTCGTGGCACGACGAAGTTGGCCTTTCTTTGGGTTCACTCATAGGTCGGTCAAGAACCATCTTTGAGAGCCAACTGCTCCACCAAGTCTTTTTCTCCATCTGTGACTAACTAGTGCTTGACATGCTGGCTATTTACTTTGAAGGTTCGGAGCCCATCCTCCGAGTCTAGTTTCGCAACTCCAAAAGGAGAGATATTGACCACCTTGAACGGACCAGACGATTTTGATTTGATCTTGATCGAAAACAATTTGAGCCTTGAGTTGAAGAGCAAGACCAAGTCACCTGACTTGAACTCCCTTTTCAAGATCTTTTTGTCGTGGACGAACTTCATTCATTCTTTGTACACAATTGCACTTTCATATGCATGGAAATAGAATTCCTCCATTTCATTGAGTTGTGTTAACCTCAAATTTGTAGCTTAAGCCCAGTCCAAGTTCAACCTTTTTAATGCCCACATGGCTTTGTGCTCCAGTTCTACGGTTAGATGACAAGCCTTCCCGAAGTCTAACCGATAAGGATAAGTGCCAATTGGAGTTTTGTACGTCGTGCGGTATGCCTATAATGCGTCATCTAGCTTCCTTGACCAATCGGTCCTATTTGCATTAACAATCTTTGCTAGAATATTCTTTATCTCCCTGTTGGAAACCTCAACTCGGCCACTTGATTGGGGATGATAAGGTGTAGCCACCTTGTGCTTGACGCAATATTTCTTGAGTAGCCTCGTGAAAGCCTTGTTACATAACTGAACCCACCATCACTAAGAATGGCTCTAGGAGTGCCAAACCACGTGAATATGTTTTTCTTTAAGAATGTGGTCACACTCCTTGCCTCGTTGCTTGGTAAGGTAATTGCTTCAACCCATTTGAACACATAGTCCATATCCACCAAGATATACTTTATACCACAAGAGCTTACAAAGGGACCCATAAAACAAGTTCCCCACACAACGAAGATCTCTATCCATCACAAAGCGTATTGGCATTTCATGCCTCTTGGAGATTGATCCTTGCCTTTGACATTGGTCACAAGCCTTGACCATTTGATTGGTATCATGATAAGTCGATGGCCAATAATAATCACATTCAAGCACCTTAGCCATCATTCGATTTCCCCCATGGTGACCCTCATCCGATGAGTCATGACATACCCTTAGAATTGGTAAAATCTCCTTTTCTGGAACACATCTCCTGATGATGCTATTAGCATAAACACGGAACACGAATGGTTCTTCCCAATAGTATTGCTGACAATCCCTCAAAACCTTCTTCTTCTAATAAGCTTCCAATCCATCCAAAATAAGGTTGCTAACCAAATAGTTAGCAATATCGGCATACCAAGGAGAAAAAGTACTAGATAATGCCAATATGTGTTCATCCGGGAAAGCATCGTTGATTTCAATATCTTCCTTTGGTCTCCCATCCTCTTCAGGCCTTGATAAGTGATCCGCTACTTGATTTTCCATTCCCTTTCGATCCTGACCTCGAAATCAAATTCTTGCAACAATAAGACCCACCAAATCAACCTAGGCTTTGCATCCCTCATTGCCGTAAGATAGCATAGAGTAGCATGGTCTATGTAAACTATCGACTTGGATCCCAACAAATAAGCCCGGAATTTCTCAAAGGCATAGACGATGGCAAGAAGTTCTTACTTAGTCACCGTATAATTTATTTGCGCTCCATTGAGTGTCTTGCTTGCATAATAGACCAGGTGAAGAACCTTGTAATAATGTTGGCCAAGCACGTCCTCAATAGCCACACCACTGGCGTCACACATGAGTTCGAATGGAAGAGACCAATCAAGTTTGACAATAATAGGTGCCGTGGTGAGCTTTTTTTTCAATTCCTCAAAGGCTTTGAGGCACTTCTTGTCAAACACAAATTTTGCATCTTTCTCAAGGAGTTTACACATGGGATTTGCAATTTTGGAAAAATCCTTAATGAAACGGCTATAGAATCCGGCATACCCCAAGAAACTTCGGACACCATTAACTGAAGTAGGTGGAGGAAGCTTGGAAATGATCTCGATCTTTGCCCAGTCAACTTCTATGCCATGTTTTGAATTTTTATGCCCCAAGACAATGCCTTCATCCACCATGAAATGGAATTTTTCCCAGTTAAGTGATGATAGGCTATAATTGCATATTTTAGTCGATTATTACACTCTAATTTACTGCACTTTAGTTGAGTTTGCGCTTTAATCGATAACAGTGTATTTTATTCCTTGTAGGAGTGATTTCGAGCTATATAGATGTTATGGAATGAATTAAAGTGATTTGTAGCTTTGAATTCTGAGTAAAAGCCCAAGGAATTAAGCTAGGATCGTATCCAGGGGTCAAATTTGATAATTAAGTACGAACGGAGACTCCAGGAGGCATATTGCGCATTGTCTAGTAAAATAGACATAACATTTTCCTCAGAACTCCATTTCAGATCCATAATATATGGTTGGAAAGCTAACTAAAAGGGATACAACTTTTATGTTTTATGTTTTTCCAAATTCCAAACGCAACAAGGTGAACAACCACAGTTATGGTAGCGCCACGGCAGAACATTACCAAAGATTCAGAGCACTATTCTGACCACGGTCCTGGCGTAACCGCTGTGGAACCGCAGCAGGACACGTAAATTTCAGGGACCAAAGTGTAAAACACGGGATTTTAAGCCCTAAACCCTATATTAAATGTAGGAGGCCAGCCAAGAACAAGGAATGGGACATATTTTGGACACAAATTAGACCTAAGGAGGCAAGAACACATTGAGACCAAGGCGGAAATTTCTTCAACAAGTTTTTCCTTCCTCTTCCTATTTTTCATTGTTGGTTATGATTTTTAGTATTGTAGTTTTACTTACTATTATGAATAGCTAATTCATTTTCTAGGGTTTTGGTGTAACCCGTTGGGGATGATTTGGTTGTTATATTAATATAGTTTTGAATTGGTTGTTGATCTCTATTTGTTCAACTACTTTTTGATTGTGGTTAATTGAATGGATCCTCAATTAGCCGTTCCTATTTATTATGTATCTGCTTGAGAGAGAGTGCATATTTAGGTAGTTGTTTAAACAACATCACTCCCGGAGTATAGGCGAGAGTCATAACCGAGGGTTTAGAGGTTGGATTAGAGATAACGATACCTCGGGTGCGATTTAAGTGAACTGTAATGCGAATCTAGCTAGTGTAGCTTGAGAGAGTGCGTCTAGTAAATTATCATAATTACTTGAGAGATTTATGATAGCTGTAGAGTTCATGATTGCTAGAGGCAACTAAGTCAAAGCTATAAGAAATATACAACTAAGGAAATCAACAACAAGGGAAACCATTACCTTAGACCTTTATTCAAATTGTTTACAATTCTAGCATAGTTAGTTTTCATCTATTTATTTATTTTCAATCTTATCTTCTTAGTGATATTAAATAGATATAGCTAAGGCTTAGTTCTCTGTGGTATTCGACTCCGGACTTTTAGACCGGATTATAATTGCAGCGACCGATTATCCTTTTTAGGACTAGAGTTGGGCGTGATCAAATTTTGGCGCCGTTGCCGGGGAACTAATGGTGTAGTTGTAGCTGTAGTTGTATATATTGCTTGGGTTCAAGTTTGAGCTTTTATTTTATTGTGTTTTTATTTTTCTTTTTTATATATGTTGATTTGAGAATCATGGCATCTTGGAATTATGAAAATTTAGGTGTAGATAATTCTACTATTGATCTCCATATATATTGTGAAGAAAACCACCCGTGGAAAAATTTTCAAAACGTTCCTAAGAGCGAGTTATGTGAACCAACTAATATTATTTGTGGAATGTGTGTTGTGTGTGTGGTTGTCAAAATGGTCACCTTCATGGTTGTGCTTATATTTCTTTTTTTTTCCCAACCCCTTACTATGATGGTTCTACCTTTTTTTATGAAGTTAATAGGAACAAAGAACCTGGGAATGCGGACCTGAAGGGGATCAAGGATATACTAAAGTGCTTTCTGGAACAAAACAATGAGAAATAATTGCACATAGAAAGGCAAGAGGAAACTATTCGCAAGTTGGAGGCTCAATTGAGTCAAGTGGTTGGAGCTTTTAATGCTCAACAAGCCAATATTGAGGATAGTAGCCAAGAAGAGCATGAATTTGAGGTGTTAATTGGGGATGACAGAATAGAACATCAATAACCTAGCCAACTCGAATTTGAAGATGTCAATGTTGAAGAAGTGAGACTAGAGTTAGCCAAGGACATTGAGGATACAAATTTTGTTGACTCTAGTATCATTGATGTTGAGGATGTTGAAAGTCCCTAAGTTCATGTGTTTGAGTGCATTGGTCCCCACTTCAAACATTTTTCTACATGGTGCGTGGATGACGGTATGGAAATAGAGTCATCCGAGCCGATTGAGAAGTCAAGGAATGAGGAACAAGGTGCCTACATTCTGGAATTTTTCTTGCCAGAAAGACAGGACTACATACCTCATCTAAAAGCCAAGAAGTATATAATAGTGCAATGGTTGCTTGGGCCAGTTAGATTTGTTCTGCCACCCCTGGAGCATAGCCAAAAACTTGATGCCAAATTGGGGGGTTCAATTCATAAGCTCGAGGTGGAGGCAAAAAGTGATTCGCGTCGTGCCGCGACGTTAAATCAAGTGCTTGTTGGGAGATAACCCAGCTTTAATGCTTTCTTTTATTTTTTTATTGTTTTTTTAATTATATTATTTTTGTAGTGTCAATTTTTTATTTTCTAGGAGCATGGAAAGCAATGGTATTGGAAGGATGAACCAATAAATGAAATGGTTGGAACTAAGTGTGAGGTACCCGCACGAAGGACCAAGCTGGGAGAAGTCTGAGCACCCTATGAGCTGCTAGTGCTTCGGCCTTTGGCGTAACAGGGAGTTTCTTTTACCCTCTTGTTTGTATGGATCTGAATTGGGGACAATGAACAATTTTAAGTGTGGGGTGAGGAGAATTGTCTAGGTGGCTTTTCCTGCTACTTTAGCTGTGTTTGTTTTTTTTAAAAAGATTGGACTTTTTCTGATGAGGGATTTTCTAGATAGTTTTCTTGAGGGAAGTAAGTCTAAATAAAATACCAAAAAGATTTTTTTGTTTTGTTTTAGGTAGTGTAGTAACTCCCCCTTGGTTTTTCTTTGGGCCACGGTTCTTTTCCAAGGGTTTTATTTGAACCGGGTATAGTTAGTTTTTTTTTTAGGAATAAGAGCCATTGTGTTGTGTTTTGAATTGAAGAAATATCTCTTGAATTTGCTATGCCCTGAGAATAGTGAGTACTTTGGTTGTGACGCTTAGGCTCAGTTTTTTACTCTTGTAGAAGTACCTTAAATTGTATTATCTTAACTTTGCTTAACTGCTTTGACTAGAGTGTCTATGAATCCAATCCTGAGTGAGTTATGTGCCATGTGTGTGTAAGGTTTTGCGTTATTCAGTGCATTGCATTTGATGCCTAGAACTTGCCCTGTGTGTTTGCAAAGAGAAATAGTAGTGTTGTTCAGTCTTGGAAATGATATAGGCGTTTTCTTGTTGAGCCAGATATGTATATTTTACCCACCTAATTGTTATGTATCGTAGTTAACCTCTTTGAGCCTATAATCCTTTTTCTTTGGCAACCACATTACAAGCCTTAACCATTTGTTTGAATTAACCATCTATTTGAACCTCTTCACCTCTCATGAGCACTTGAATCGTTATGAACTTTATAAAAGTTAAAGTGTAGGGTGGTTGGTTTGGCTTTTGAGTGGAACTAATTGAATAAGGAGAAAGGTGCACTATTTTGAAAAAAAGGAAGAGCCACTTGAATTGAAAAAAAATATAGTTGGATTGTAAGGAAAAAAAATTCCTTGATAAGTGGTGGCTCTTGACGTAAGTGTGCTTAAAGAAGAATGGGGTAATTTACATTGATGTGAAGGTGGAATTTTAGTTTGACATAAGTATAGGGTTAGAATGTTAAAATGTATGTATTAAAGTGCTTAAGGAGGTGTAGTCACTCTTATATCTAAATGTATCATACCCGTCCCGTAGCCTACATTACAACAAAATAAAGTCCTAATTGATCCAAGATTGAACGAGCTCAATTAGTGGAGTAATACACTACGGGCAAGCTTATGGTGCATCTTTTGTGGCATATAAATGTTATTTCTTAGAGTTAGTGAATTCTTTCTATCTTGAGTTCCTAAGTGTTCGTAAATTTTATTGGGTGGAACTACTCTCTTTTGTTGTAAGGGCACTTGATTCATGAAGGAAAGGTAATGTCAGTGACCTCTATGTTAGAGTAAGTAGGTGAGTTGTGAATAATGCATGGCACTTGTGAGTCAAATTTTGAGGTGAAGATGTTACGCTTTTGTGCTTAGTCTATTTTAAATACTCTTGGTGTGCTGCGTTAGGAGAATTGTTTAAAAAGGTCGTGTCTATAAAAAAAAAAAAAGGAAGTGTAGTTTGATTGCTCGAGGAAGAGCAATGGTTTAAGTGTGGAGTGTTTATGATAGGCTATAATTTCATATTTTAGTCGATTATTACACTCTAATTTACTGCACTTTAGTTGAGTTTGCGCTTTAATCGCTAGTGTTTTGCACTAACAGTGTGTTTTATGCCTTGTAGGAGTGATTCCAAGCTATATAGATGTTATGGAATGAATTCAAGTGATTTGAATCTTTGAAGTCGGATTAAAAGCCCAAGGAATTAATCCGGGATCGTATTCGGGGGTCAAATTTGATAATTAACTATGAACGAAGACTCCAGGAGGCATATTGCGTACTGTCCAGTAAATTAGACATGACTTATTCTTCGTAACTCCATTTCAACTCCATAATATATGGTTGGAAAGATAACTCAAAGGACTACAACTGTTATGTTTTACGTTTTTTGAAATTCCAAACGGAACAGGGTGAAAAACTACGGTTACGGTAGCACCGCGGTAGAACATTACCAAACATTCAGAGGACCATTCTAACCGCGATTACGCTGGCAGGACACCTAAATTTCAGGGACCAAAGTACAAAACACGGGATTTTAAGCCCTAAACCCTATATTAAACGTAGGAGGCCGGCCAAGAACAAGGAATGGGACATATTTTGGACACAAATTAGACCTAAGGAGGCAAGAACACATTGAGAGCAAGGCGGGAAATTCTTCAACAAGTTTTTCTTTCCTCTTCCTATTTTTCATTGTTGGTTATGATTTTTAGTATTGTAGTTTTACTTACTATTATGAATAGCTAATTCGTTTTCTAGGGTTTTGGTGAAACCCTTGGGGATGATTTGGTTGTTATATTAATATAGTTTTGAATTGGTTGTTTATCTTTATTTGTTCAACTACGTTTTGACTGTGGTTAATTGAAAGGATCATCAATTAGGCATTCCTATTTATTATGTATCTGCTTGAGAGAGAGTGCATATTTAGGTAGTTGTTTGAACAACATCACTCTTGGAGTACAGGCGAGAGTCATAACCGAGGGTTTAGAGGTTGGATTAGAGATAACGATACCTCGGGTGCGATCTAAGTGAACTGTAATGCGAATCTAGCTAGCGTAGCTTGAGAGAGTGCGTCTAGTAAATTATCATAATTGCTTGAGAGAGATTTATGATAGCTGGAGAGTTCATGATTGATAGAGGCAACTAAGTCAAAGCTATAAGAAGCATACAACTAAGGAAATCAACAACGGGGGAAACCATTACCTTAGACCTTTATTCAAATTGTTTACAATTCAAGCATAGTTAGTTTTCAGCTATTTATTTATTTTCAATCTTATCTTCTTAGTGATATTAAACAGATATAGCTAAGGTATAGTTCTCTGTGGTATTCGACTCCAGACTTTTAGACCGGATTATATTTGCAGCGACTGCTTATCCTATTTAGGACTAGAGTTGGGCGTGATCATTAAGCACAAGGTTGGTCTCCTCACATCTCTTGAGCACTTGTCCAAGATTGTTAAGACAATTCTCAAAAGAGTCACCTACCACCGAAAAGTCGTCCATGTAAACCTCTACAAACTGCTCCACTATATCTCAAAAGATGGACATCATGCATCTTTGAAAAGTAGTCGGAGCGTTGCACAAACCAAACGGCATCCGGCTAAAGGCAAATGTTCCATAAGGGCAAATGAATGTTGTCTTCTCTTGGTCCTCCAATGCTATGTTGATTTGGTTGCAACCGGAATATCTATCAAGAAAGTAATAGAATGACCTTCCCCCTAGATGATCAAGCATTTGATCAATAAAAGGCATAGGGAAATGGTCCTTGCACGTAGCATTGTTTATCTTCCGGTAATCCATACACACCCTCCATTTGGTCACCATTCTTGTTGGGATGAGCTCATTTTTATCATTTTCAATCACTGTCATGCCTCCCTTTTTTGCACACATTCCATCGGGCTCACCCAAGAACTATCGGCAATAGGTTAGACTACCCCGGCATCCAACCACTTGATGATTTATTTCTTTACCACTTCTTGCATAGAAGGGTTTAACCTTCGTTGATGCTCCACACTTGGTCTACTCTCATTCTCCAATTGGATCTTGTGTTTGCAAATTTCGGCGGGAATCCCTCGGACGTCCGCAATTTTCCATCCAATAGCTTTCCTATGCTCCTTCAAGACATTCAACAGTTGCTCTACCTGCACATCATTCAACAAAGAAGAAACAATTACCGGTAGAGTGTCATTTGAGCCAAGAAATTTATACCTCAAGTGTGGTGGAAGTGGTTTGAGCTTAAGTTGTAGCGGCTCAATAATTGAAGGCTTTGCGGGAGGAGTAGCTCTATTCTCCAAGTCGAGATATAGCTTCTTCAGATCATAAGTGTAGGACCCAAGCCCTTCCAATGCATTGATTGATTCCATATACCCCTTTATATCTTCGCCGTTGAAGTTTACCAAAATAGCCGCCAACGCCTCAGTGAGGCATTATTCTTCCATCCTCATTTCAGCCGCATCTTCCACTTCATCAACAACATCGATCACCGAGATGCTTTCATATTAATGTGGTAGTTTCATACTTTTGCTTGCTTGGAATGTAACCTCTTTATCATTCATACGAAATTTGATCTCATTTCGTTCCGAATCCATTAGTGTTGTTCCTGTGGCAAGGAATGGTTTTCCCAAGATGATAGGGATCTCTTTGTCAACTGCACAATCAAGGATTACGAAATCGGCGGGTAAATAAAACTTTCCCACTTTTACAAGCACATCATTGACAATTCCCACCGATCTCTTTATGGAACGATCGGCCATTTGCAATCTCATACTTGTAGGTCTTGGCATACCTAACCATGCTTGCTTATAAATGGCAAGAGGCATTAATTTGATTCTAGCCCCATTATCACAAAGGGCTCTTGCAAAATCACGTTCCCCAATAGTACATGGAATGGCGAAAGCTCCGGGATCTTCTTTCTTTTGAATGGTGGATGTTGCAATGATAGAACTAACTTAGTGAGTCACATTCACCACTTTATTCTTGGAGGTTCTATTCTTTGTAATCAAATCTTTCAAATATTTTGCAAAACTGGGCATCTCTTGAAATGCTTCCACAAATGGAATATTCACCGATAATTGCTTGAGAATTTCATAGAACTTTTTGAGTTTGCTATCATCAACATTCCTAGCAAGTCTTTGAGGGAATGGATGAGGAGGTATAGGAATAGGTGGTAGAGTTTTTGGTGTCTCTTGTACCTTTTCCTTTACCTCTTCCCGATTTTCTTCTTGCACTTTCAACTCTTTTGGAACCTTTTCAACTTCAACAACACTTGGCTCTTCAACCTCAACCCCTTGTTCGGACTCTTCTAATTCAACCACTTGTTCACTCTCTCCTTGTAGTATCTTCCCACTACAAGTAGTAATTGCCATAATATGAGAAGTTGGGCCACTCCCACTACCCCTTGGGATCTCAATGGTGTGACTAGGAACTGTTCCCATTTTCTTTGGATTTTATTCCCTAGAGAGGTCCCTCATTTGCATCTCTAACTTTTGAATGGATACGGTATGAGAGCCAACAAAATCGGTCATGTTCCTCATAGAAGTGTCGGACTTCTCTTGATTTTGCAATACCCATTCAAGCATGCATTCCAACTTGGAATCACTCTAGGAACCTTGATTTGAATATTGACCCTTTGGAGGAACATAAGGGTTTGAACACCGATTTGAGAAGTTGTTGTTTTTATTCCAATTTCCTTGATTTGAGCCACCTTGGTCATTTTGCCATTGTTGGTTTCCTTGCCCATGCGGGTTAGGCCTCCATTGATTTTGTTGTCCTTGACCTTGGTATTGTTGCCTTTTATAACCTCCTTTAGAGTTGGTGACATAGTTTTCCTCCTCAAAGTCTTCATTTAATATGGGTTGCACATCCTCCACCACATTTACCTTCTTTATTTGGCTTTCGGTGAACATCTTTATCAACATATTGACATTTGTGGCAAGCCCTTCAATTACTTGATCTCTCTTTTGATTTTCCTTGATCATGTTGGTCAAGGAAGGAGAACCATATGCAATTCCATCTTTGGTGTCCTCTGAGTGCCAAGCTTGATTATGTTGTGCCATTTTGTCAAGGATTTGTGTGACCCTTGCGAATGTCTTGTCCATAAAAGATCCATCAGCTGCATTCTTGGCTATAGATTCATTCATAGGATCTTAACCCATGTAGAATTTCTCTAACAAGATAGAATCCGAAAAAGCATGATTGGGAGACCTCAAAAAATATAACTTAAATCGATCCCATGCCTCATGTAGATGTTCTCCCTGTACTTGCTTGAAAAAGAAGATTTTATCTCGGAGCTTAGATTTTTTACTCTGCGGGAACCATTTAGCCAAGAATGCTCGGACAAGTACAGGCCAAGAATGAATGGAGTTTGGTGGCATATTTTGAAGCCATTTCCTTGCGTCCCCAGCTAGTGAGTACTTGAACACCCTCAACCTTAGGACATCAGCAGAGACGTTGTTCTGCTTATGCATCGAACACACACCCAAAAAGTTTCTAAGATGTTGTGTCGGATCATCATCAATGGCATTCCTGGAAAAAACCCTCCGCTTTGAGCATAATGATTAAACCATGTTCCACCTTGAAAGTCGCAGCACCAACGACTGGAGGTACAATAGCATTTGTATCCTTAATGTACTCATCTATGTCCGCAAAAGGATTTTCTTCCATTTCTTCCTCCATTTCTTCTTCATATTCGTCCATATTTTCCTATCAACACCAAGCAAAACAAGAAAAGTGTGATGGAATAGAATAAGACAAAAAGTAAAGCACACACTAATTAGTAATTTCAAAATCATATTCCCCGGCAAAGGCGCCAAAATTTGATACGCTCAAATTATACTTTAATTAAGTAGTGTAAGGCGGTTAGTGTTAAATATAATAACCCAACAAGGTTGGGGTCGAATCCCATAGGGAATAGGTGTGGAAAGGTTACTCGAGTAGTGTGCTACTTGACTTAAGTCATATTTCTATTCCATTAATTATAACAAGAGTATGATATGATTGTGATTTGAAGAGAGAACTAATTGTAACGTTGAGAATGTAAATACTTTGATTAAGGAAACCAAGGTTGTGTCCCCTTCAATGAAATGTAATTCTATCAATGTTAATATGATATATTTCTAATGGAAGGTTCTTTAGATATGCAAATGATTTCTAAATGACTACCCAATAGTTGAGTAGTATTTCCTCTTTATGATTTTTCCAAATATAAAAGAGTTGAAATTAAGAATAATCAATATATGTCAAACAAAACCCACTTATTCCTAAGTTATTCTACTAAACAAGGTTTAATGTCTTGAGTCTTTGATATTTACTTCTATCAAACTCTAACTCACCTTTCCAAGTAAAGAAAGAACTTAATGGCACTTGTAATTGTTTGCAACCACCAACAATAAATGAAGAATGAGAAATAAATATATATCAACCAACCATTATACATATATTCAATGTTAAACACCCATTAACATAATACACATTTAGGGTCCACGACCTTAGTATTTAAAGTTAGCTACACATGCTAAAATACAAAAAGATGAGAATATTAAATACCATAAAACTTACAAAGTGCAAGATTCTTCACTCCTAAAGCTTCCAAAAGAGAGGAATATTAAAGACTTGGATTGTATCTCAAAAACCAGACAAGATGCCACCACAAAATCCCAAAAAATCTATTGATAGTGGATTAAAACTCGGGACCAAAATCGAACAAAAATACCCTTTCAGATAAATTTTGCGACCGCATATGTGTCGTATAACAGACATGCGATTTGCATTCTCTTCAAAGCCATCACATTCTCAAACCCTAGTTTTCAGGTAGTCGTCGCATCTTGATTATGCGGTCCGCATTGTTGATTTGCGACTGCATAGTGTCACCGCATTTCCAGCTTGAGCAACTTCCACGATGAGTTCGCGATCCATTATGCAGCCCGCAAACCTGTTATGTGTCGCATAATGGACCGCATTTCTTGCATCTGACTTTGGCCAAAAGACTATTTGGGTTCGTAATTCCTTTGAGCATTATGCGGTCCACATGTTGGTGTCACGACCCCGGTTCTCCCTCCGTGAACCATCGTGATGGCACCTAGTCTCTACGACTAGGTAAGCCTAAATTGCAGAAGAAAAACCAAATTTGTGGAATAAAACAATTTAATACAAAAATAAAGTAATAAACAGCGTTTAAAAGTGTCGCTCGGCATACACAATATTTAAACTCTCAAAACCAATTTATATATCCAAGACCTGGAAACCTACGAATCACAATCTAAGGATATTACATAGCTCTAGCTCCAGAATCTAACAAGGAACAGAAATACAGAAGGGCTAATATTTAAAAGCGAGAATAGAAAAGGACTCGTCGATTTGTAGACGCGACAGATATATCTCGAAGTCTCTAGAGCAGTCGCCTCGCCTCAAGGGTGATAGAATTGAGTCGAAGTACCTGGATCTGCACATTAAAAACATGCGCAGAAAGGGCATGATTACACCACAACGGTACTTAGTAAGTGCCAAGCCTTACCTCGGTCAGGTAGTGACGAGGAAGGTCAGGGCCCTACTGAGATTAAATAATATACAAGGGTTAATAGTGTGGAATAAAAAAGTATAAATAAGTGCAACAGTAAGAAATAGCATAGAATTTAAAGAACAATAACAACTAGAACAGAGACAAAATAAATCACGAGAAACACCACTCATAACAAGGATGATAACTATGGGATCTCTCAGTATCCTGAATATATATGTGGGGGATCTCTTAATATCCCGAGGATATCTTGGTATCCTTAACGTATACGAGGGATCTCTTGGTATCCCGAGGACCTCTTAGTATCCTCAATATAGGCTAGGGATCTCTTGGTATCCCGATGATCTCTTGGTATCCTCAATATACGCTAGGTATCTCTTGGTATCCTCAATATACGTGCTAGAGATCTCTTGGTATCCCGCACCTCAGTGCAAATCATAAATACGTGCAGGGGATCTCCCGGGATGATGTCCCATAGTCCCAAAGTAAAACACACAGTGACAACACAAGAAATACTCAATTTAAGCTCAACTTCGTACCAATTAAACAGGAAATTATAACCAAACATGCTTCACATAATTCAACTACGGCAGTTTAAGCAAATAAGCAGTTAAGTCAATTAGATATGCTTTGCCTAAGCTAACAGCAGATTTAATTTGCAAGTAAAATGAAACAGGAACAAGGAACACAATTGATATTACTTAAAGAAAACCGGATTTTTCAACAATTAGCTCAAGTACGCACTTGTCACCTCACATACTAGGCATTTCAATTATCACATATACAAAATCCTAAGGGGAAGATCCCCCCCCCCCCCCCCCCCC
>MU780606.1:199930-212464 GCA_026770625.1 Nicotiana glauca
GTTAAAACCCCCCCCCCCCCCCCCGAAATACCTCTTTTAAAGTCTCTTAATCTTAAGCCCTAGTTACCCATTTTTTCCAAATTTTTCACCACTAATTAGGTCTTTAACCAAATAAAAATGATTTATGAAGTCAACAATGTTACCTCCAAGTGATTCCCCTTGAATTCATCTTCAATCCTCTTCAAAAAACTTTAAAATCTCCTAAAAATGGAAGAACTTAGTCTAAAAATTACGGAATAGACCTTTTAAATCATTCTGCCCATGCATTTAAATCCTTCTTCGCTAACGCGATCAAAGCCTCACCTTCGCAAAGCACAAATATTCCATTGACCAAAACTCTCTTTCGCGAATGCAATCTCACCATCGCGAACATGATGCCTCAGCTTCACCAACCTTCGCGAACGCGGTCGGGCATCTCGCGAACGTGATGCACAAGTTCCTGGGCTCCCTGCTCCCTTCATCGCGAACGTGATGCGCTGATCATGAACGCGATGCCTGATCTCCCCCTCTTTCACGAACGTGGGAAAGACTTTGCAAACACAAAGCATTAACCTTCCCCAACCCCAGCTCCTCTTCGCGAACGCGAGACCCCACTCGCCAATGCGAAGAACGAAACCGAAACTAGGCTGCTGCAAATTTTTTTGCAATTTCTCTAAGTTGCAAAATGTTTCGTTGAGCATCCGAAATACAATTGAGACCCCCGGGACCTCAACCAAACATGCCAACCAATCCTAAAATATCATTCAAACTTATTTCAATCTTCGAAACGCTCAAAATAGTATCAAAACACCAATTTTACATCGGATTCAAGCCTAAGAAATTCCAAAAATTCTCAATTTATGCTTTTGATCAAAAACACAACCAAACCATATTCGAATGACCTGAAATTTTGCACACACATCCCAAACGACACAACATAACTACTGCAACTCTCGAAATTCTATTCCGACCCCTATATCAAAATGTCACTACCAACCGGAAATTGCCAAAAATCCAATTTCGCCAATTCAAGCCTAAATCTACTCTGGACCTCTAAAACTCATTCTGATCATGCCCCTAAGCCCGAAATCATCCAACGGAGCTAATAGAACCATCAGAATTCCATTCCGATGTTGTCTTCATACTGTTCTGACTATGGTCAAATTTCCAACACTTAAACTCTCATTTAGGGACGAAGTGTCCCAAAACTCTCCGAAACTCAACATCGAACACCCCGGCAAATTAAGATACCAGAAAATAAATACGGAGAAAGCAGCTCATAGGGGATCGGGGCGTAATTCTTAAGACGACCGGCCGGATTGTCACAATTGGATTTGCGGTCCGCATTATCACATCTGCGATCGCATTTTGATCTCTTCTTGTCCTTTTGTGGTTTTTTATTTTATTTTCTTGTTCTTAGGTCCATAAACCTCATACACTGCAAAAACATTAAAATTACATAAGTATAAAAGATAATTGCAAGCTAAAATCTAAGAAATTTGTATTAAATGTGCCGAGAACTCCGACACATCAGCGGGAAATGAAGATTAATCCTTGAGAAATTCGTAGAAATATTTCGATCAACCCCTTTGAGATAGTTCAAATGCTTGCATATTCTGGTGTCCTGCTAACTCCTATACTTTTATACATAGAATAAAAGTTACTAAGCTACTAAAATATAAAATTTAGCAATAAATGTAAATCTTAGTTCGCAAACATTCTAATTGATTCCCTCATATAAAATTAATATCATGTTTTTCTATATATGTATCAACAGTTGTTTGCAGGAAAATAAAGTCCTTACCGTAACTTGCTTTTAACTTTTTATCTTGCACATATATGTTCCAGTGACTACTATACTCGTGGAGAAAAAGTAATCAAAATTACAACTTTATCTTCTCCTTCCCTTTTACTTTTTTCCAATAATAATAATTGCGGCTAGTTTGAAATGGTATCTTCTTTGGCTGGATTAACAGTCCTCGATGCTGCTCTGATTGTTGATCAATCTGGTGTGCTGCGATTGTATTAATCGGTAAGCTCTTTTGTCTGATTTTATTTTTTGAGCGTTTGATTTGTTCGATTAGTGGATGTCTGCGTGTGAGTTTTGTTTCTTGGGTTTTCTCTTTGCACTTCAACCCTAGCCTCAACATTTCTTTCCACTTTTCACTTTTTTATAATTGTGAGGCACCGAGGTATTTTTATTATGATTAGGTGTGTTCAGCCCGAACCGGAAACCCGCATCAAACCGAAAAACCAACCAAACAGATTAAAAAACCCGACTAGGTTTGGGTTAACTTGGTTTGGTATTGAGTAAAAAAAATCCGAACCAAACCGACATATAAATATATAAATTTTATTTATATTTTTAAGAGTTTATAGTAATTTTTTTTAGAAAATGTAGAAACATTTGGTATCGTCTCATGTATTAACCCTGAAAGCATAAATTAACAAAAAATTATTGTTAGACGACTACGAAAATAACTATCATGTGTTACTAAAAAAATTCTCCCATTAGAATATTTTAATAGATCATATGTTTGTTAATTTTTTCCATATTTACTAAACATATATTCACTTATCAAAGATTTATCTATAATTTTAACAAAGTAAGATTGAAATAATATTCATGTAATAAAAAAACCCGGAAAACCCGATAAAACCAAACCAATCCAAACCGATATAGTTGGTTTGGTTTGGTTTTAGTAAAAACCGAACCAACCCGGTCTATGTACACCCTTAATTATGATACTCCCTCCGTTTCAATTTATGTAAACCCATTTGACTGGGCACGGAGTTTAAGAAAAGAGAGAAGACTTTTGAACTTGTGGTGTAAAATGAGACACAAATATTTTGTGTGGCTATAAATCATTGCATAAAGGTAAATTATTTTCAAATAAGGAAAGAGTTCATTCTTTTTGGCACGGACCAAAAAGGAAATAGGTTCACATAAATTGAAACGGAGGGAGTATTTTGAATAGACCCAAAATATCAAACATGTTTCTGTTGATTAGTTGAGATCACTCAATATCTACTTTTCGGTATAGACGCAAGCTTCATTTCATATAAATAAGGATCAAACAAGAACTGATGGCATGTGATAAGTGATAACTGTTGTTTCCAAAACTCTCGCACAACATGTTGAATATTTTTCACTAGCCTCAAAAGCAATAAAATTTAAATTATGAACTCTCACTGAAGCCCCACCAAGGACAATAACATGGACATATCTAGAGAGATCAGGTTGCAACATCTTTAGCCCACACATTCACTTAGTTTGTCATTGGTAAGTTTTGAAAAAAAAATAACAAAAAAAAAACAGGCTTGTCGTTGGCAATATGCTTCTATTGATTTTATCCTTTAACATGTGTGTAAATACAACTCAAACTTTATATTTTGAAGGTTCGTTTATCTGCTTTATGCATTTCAAACACTCATTATTTCATTTTAAAAGATCATCATTCCTATTTGTTGTATCATAGAATAAAGTATACTTAATAGTAACTGAGATAGTTGGACAAATTAGTTGATTCGGACTATGAAGGAGCCTAAGTCTTAATTTTCGTGCAGTTACCTTGAGGAAAATTAAATGGAGATCTGAAACAGATACAGAAAGTGAATAGATAATCATGATCAACATAAAGAGTTTGAGATGCATGAATGTACTGATAATTCGTAAAAATTGGAGTCATGTTGTTTGCATCGACTACAATAAATAGATTATAGAAGTTAATTATTAGTTCAGCAAGTGTGTAATACTTCTTAACGAGCTCTGTACTTTTACAATATATTTTTTCTATCTTTCTTCAAACATTATCATTTGCTATCTAATTTTGTATTCATTTTTTTGGTTACCCAATATTGAACTGGATAGCAAGCAAAAAGGGCTCATCTTAAAAGTTGAAAAACTGAAAATAAAGCAATCACACAGTACAAAGTGAGATCAATATCGACCATGTTCAAACCCTAGGACATAACATATATGTATGCCATCCTTGCTGTTACAACCTTCATTAATATGCTTTTTCTTCATGTGATAACATGTGACGTGTATGGTCAGTTGTTGAGGTTTAGTTTATAGTTCATACATCATATTCAATTTGCTTGATGTATGATTCCTTGCATTGTTGATAATGTTAATTGCTGGTAGCGTAGAGTCTTTATGGGCTATGAAAAACTTCATGCTAAATGATTTATGATAAAGAACCAAGGCCCTTGAAAATATGAACTTGAACGTCTCATCCCATATAGATTATGTGCAAGTAACTGACATCGAGAGAGCTATGCCATTTACAAGTCTATTCCTATTATTATTTTTGTTTTTCAGTTGTGCCGAAAGTTGGATCTCATACTGTCATATGTCATTTGTTATGTGTATTCATGGTGCTATTGATGTGGGCTTCACGAAACTAGGGGTGGCAAATGGGCTGGTCAAGATTGGTTAGGTTACTAAATGGGTCATTGCCTAACCCAATCCAAAATGTACTTGGATTAAGATGGGCTCGGTCAAGATGGGCTAAACAATGGGTCATAACTCAACCCGCCTAATTTGACCCATGTTTAATTAGAACCATGGCCATCTTACATAAAAAAAACTTTTACCTTAAAATATGTAAGTTGAAAAATATTTTACGTGTGGGGGTGGGGATTGGGGTGGGTGAGCGCGGCAGAAAAACACATAAAATAGAAAATTGAAATTATAAGAGAAAGTTTTAAAAAAAAAAATTGCGGGGGTTTACAAAAAAACTAAAAAAACTTTTTTTGGAGTTTGTAATAAAAAAAAAATTAGGGGGCCTACGCTTGCGGGAGGGTGTTTGGGGGGGGGGGGGACAGAAAAAAAAAAATTAAGAGTACAAAAAAAAGTAAAAAAATTATTTGGGAGTTTGGGGGGAGGGGGGAGGGGAGAGGGTGGCACAGAAAAATAAAAGAACAGAAAATTAAAAATACAAAAAAAAAAAATTGGGGCAATTAAGTAAATTTTTAGATAAGTTGGGTTAAGATTATTTATTTTGGGTGAGTTTGGATTATATTTGGGCTGTTAAATGGGTCAGAATGAGTTATAAAAAATAATGGGTTAACATGGGCTCAACCCAAATTGACTTAGCTAAAATGTTGTAGTCCAACCTATTAATCTCTGGACGATTTAGGTGGATTAGATGAGTTTGGGCTGAAATTGTCACCCCTACACGAAACACAGTCAATCCCTAGTCTGAATAAAGGATGTGGGGATTTCATTAACCTGATGGCCATATCTTGAAATACCAAGTGCTTATGTGCTAGGATTCGAATATGCGCAGGTCGGTAAATTGCACTTTAATTGTGAGGAAGTGGCAGAAAATTGTGCAAATGAGAAACATAAAATTTATTTTGACATGAAAAACACCTTATTTATTTTAACATGAAAAACACTTTATTCAGCAGTTATTTTTTCTTTGAGCCAATAAGCAAAGGAGGGGTTAACTGAGATATTTTTGTATCTACAGTATATTAATTTTTATACACATATTTTTTCACACTTGTGTAGTTTGGTACAAATACACATTGAGATTGTTTGGTCATTTCAGGACTTTTAAGTTGTGTTAATTTGTGATGTGCATTTTTATTACCAGATCTAGCTTATATAAGTTATTTTATAATTGTTCTATCATAATGCTAAGACTAAATTGCTTGGAATCAAAGAAAATTATCTTCTTACATTCGTATTTATATTTCACTATTGTTACTATGATTCCCCACTCATCCGGACATGTACCACCAACTATTCCATAGAAGCAAAATCAGAAGTCTTTCTCTAGCCCGTGCAAAGTTCTCATCTAGTATATATATAGTTAAAAAATCAGCAGAATCGACACTATCTCGTGCTTCCAGTAAGTTATAGCTCATTACAGTTGGTAAATTAAATAGATTAGATAACAAGAATAAAACTATTAAGCAAGAACTCATCGCAATTAGTAAAACTCATTACAGCAAATCTTGAGTATCAATTGAAAGATAATTTAAAAAGAAATCCGCTCAGTGAGCATAGTAAAATTTAGGCAAAATACCTTAAATCACCTCTAAACTTGGCTCGGATTATTAGTATTTTTTTCGAACTACGCCCGGTCTTAAATACCCCCCTCAACTTGGCCTTTTGAGGGTCATTACCCCCCTAGACGCTGATGTGGCAAAAAGTGTGCGTGCACTCACCTGCCACGTGGATTTTTTTGTCTATGTGGCATTTTTTTTGAAAAATAAAATATTTTTTTTACCTTTTTAAGAATATTATTTTTTAGATAATTTTTTCGAATACAATTTATAATAAAACTTGGAGATAACTATAATATTTAAGCTAAATATTTTTATTTGGCCAAAAATAATAAAGTTTTAGTTAATCTTTTTTTGAATTTGACCTGAAAATAAAGATTGATTCAATTGAAATAAACAATCAAGGCATCTAAAAAGTCATAAAAAATACATAGTTTGAAATTAATTATTTTGGCTATAATTTTTTATATAGAATGAAATTGTAGTGCTCCAATTTTATTTTAATTTTACAGATTTTATCTAAAAAAGTAAATACACAGTTGAAATAATTAGTCATCGCATCAAAAGAAAAAATAAAAAAGAGTGTACAATTGCAAGAAATTACAAGTGCAATTGTACACTCTTTTTATTTCTTCTTTTGATGCAATGACTATTTATTTCAACTATGTATTTTTTATAACTTTTTAGATATCTTGACTATTTATTTCAATTGTATAAACTTTATATATTTTCAGGTCAAATTCAAAAAAAGAATAACTAAAACTTTATTATTTTTGGCCAAATAAAAATATTTAGCCTAAATAATGTAGTTATATATTAGTTTTATTACAAATTTTATTCGAAAAAAATTATCTAAAAAAGTAATATTCTTAAAAAGGTAAAAAAAATATTTTATTTTTCAAAAAAATACCACATAGACAGAAAAATCTTACGTGGCAGGTGAGTGCACCCACACTTTTTGCCACATCAGCATCTAGGGGATAATGGCCCTCAAAAGGCCAAGTTGAGGGGGGTAATTAAGACCGGGCATAATTCGGGGAAGATACTAATAATATAAGCCAAGTTTAGGGGTGATTTAAGGTATTTTGCCTAAAATTTATTGTTCATTACATGCATTGCTCTTTGTGCAATTGTACTCAACGCAGCTTTTTAAACTCCGAGAACTTCATTTTTCGCACACTATTATTTTACTATGAATAAAATAATTCCCTTTGTGCTCCAAGGTTTGGAACACCAAAAATAATAATAATAATAATAAATAAATAAATAATTGTTATACTTGGATTGCACAATTAGGATAGCCTTTCAAATTCTCATCTAGATCAACTTTGTAGTTGCTTTTACAATCTGATGAATTCATCTCAAGTCCATTCCCTTCCACGAAAGCATTGTACCTCAAAACAAATGCCAAAACCAAAACCACCCATTCCAAGCAAAATATCAAAATACTCAATCCACCAACCAATTTCAAGATCACAACTCCATCTTCCTCTCTAACATAAGACTTCAATTGTCCTAAAAAATCAAAAGTCTTTGTGAAAATAAGCACAGAAGCAGAGCCTTGAAAAATAGCCGTTAAGACTGTAGCCACCATGTGAATGGCGTACCACTTGCTAGACCCTGCTAGGGCTGCACTGGCGGTGCAGCACGGGACTGCACCCGCTATTGTGAGCGCGTGGAGCAGGATGAAAAGACCTCCATGTAACGATGAGAAGTTTTATTTTGTATCTCATACAACTGACACTAGTTGTATGAGTTTCTTTTTTGTCTCACAAATTTGTGGACCCCAATCTTACACTTCTGGGTCCACAGAAATCTGGGTCCACAAATTTGTGAGACAAAAAGGAGCCTCATATAACTAGTGTCAGTTGTATGAGACACAAAATAAAATTTTCCAGGGTATTAGGCGTAAAGAGAGAGTAAAGAAGATACAACTAGACGCAGCTCCTAAGAGTACGTAATTAGCTAAACGAAAAATTCGATGAGACATGTGGCAGTGCGAATTGGACTCAGTTGAAGTGATGACTTTGAGATCCAATCGTTTGAATTTCACCAAAAAATTCAAATTTCACCTCGTTTTAGAAATGTTGATCATTTGGAGAAGAAAAATATAAGATGAAAGGGGAGGAAGTAATGGGGTTATTTAAGAAATGATGAAGTCATGGAGGTAATTCGTAAGATGAGAAGGGGAAGAGCTACCGGGCCAGATGAGATTCCAGTTGAATTTTGGAGGTGTGTGGGTAGAGTAGGCTTGGAATGGCTTACTGGGCTGTTTAATGTTATATTCAAGACTAATAGGATGCCTGAAGAGTGGAGGTGGAGTATAATAGTTCCTTTGTATAAGAACAAAGGCGACATTCAGAGCTATAATAACTATAGGGGTATCAAATTACTGAGTCATACCATGAAAGTCAGGGAGAGAGTGGTAGAACTGAGAGTGCGAAGGATGGTGTGTATTTCTGACAACCAGTTCGGGTTCATGTCGGGGCGATCTACCACAGAGGCTATCCACATTATTAGGAGGATAGTAGAACAATACTGGGATAAGAAGAAGGATCTCCACATGGTGTTTATTGATCTGGAGAAAGCATACGACAGGGTTCCTAGGGAGGTCTTATGGAAATGCTTAGAGATTAAAGGGGCCCCGGTTGCCTACATTGGGGTGATTAAAGACATGTAGGATGGAGCTAAGACTCGGGTTACAACAGTAGGAGGCAACTCCGAGCATTTTTCGGTTGTTACGGGGCTGCACCAAGGGTCTGCATTCAGCCCTTTCCTATTTGCCTTGGTGATGGATACACTAACTCATCATATTCAAGGGGATGTGCCATGGTGCATGCTATTTGCTGATGGTATAGTTCTAATTGACGAGATACGAGGCGGCGTCAATGAGAGGCTAGAGGTTTGGAGACAGGCCCTTGAGTCTAAAGGCTTTAGGTTGAGTAGGACGAAGACAGAATACCTCGAGTGCAAATTTGGGTCCAAGCCGACGGAAGCGGGAGTGGAAGTGAGGCTTGACTCTTAATTCATTCCTAAGAGGAGTAGCTTCAAGTACCTTGGATCAGTTATTCAGGGGATAGGGGAGATCGACAAGGATGTCACACACACTTATAGTGGTTGGTTGGATGAAGTGGAGGTTAGTGTCGGGAGTCCTATGTGACAAGAAAGTTCCACCGTTACTAAAAGATAGGTTTTATAGAGCAGTGGTTAGGCCTGCCATATTGTATGGGACCGAGTGTTGGCCGGTTAAGAATGCACACACCCAGAAGATAAAAGTAGCAGAAATGTGGATGTTGAGGTGGATGTGCGGGCATACAAGGATGGATAAGATTAGGAATGAAGATATTCGAGAGAAGGTGGGCGTGGCTCCTATGGAGGACAAGATGCCGGAAGCAAGACTCAGATGGTTCGGGCACATTCAGAGGAGGAGCATTGATGCACCGGTGAGGAGGTGTGAACGACTGGCGGTGGTGGGCATGATGAGAGGTAGAGGAAGACCTAAGATGTATTGGGGAGAGGTTATCAGGTAGGATATGACGCGACTTAGGATTACTGAAGACATGGCCCTTGACAGAGAATTGTGGAGGTCAAGCATTAAGGTTGTAGGTTAGGGGAAAGTTATGAATATTTTTACAGAGAACTAAAGTGATACTAGCCAATTAGGAGGCTATTGGTCCGCTACTGATGCAAGGCTGTATCTTCTAGATATTACTATATCTTCCATCTTTTTCGTATTACCTGTATTTTTTTATTTCAGTTATTTTGTTATTTTATGTTATTTTGTTATAAGTCTATTGATAGTGCTAATATTTTGTCTTTTGTTGCTTTCTTGAGCCGTGGGTCTCCTGGTAACAGCCTTTTTGTTCCTCGGGGTAGGGGTAAGGCCTGCGTACATATTACTCTCCCCAGACTCCACTCGTAGGATTATACTGAGTCGCCGTTGTTGTTATTGTTGTATTTGGCCGTTTAGTTGAAGATTAACGGCTAGTTGAAAATGGTGGGAAAAAATCAGTCCAACGGCACAAACACCACGTTTAGATCCAGATCTAACTATACAAAAACAATAGCGTAGTGATGTGAAGAGTCTACTCGTAAAGTATGGAATGGTCAAATTCTTTAGGCTTGGGATGTTAAACAACATTAGTACCAATAAACTAGGCCCATCCTCCATCATTTAATTTAACAACTATTTTGAGAACTTAGCTTTCTCCTTTTAGTAACATGTCACTACAGATGTTTCGTCAAAATAGCACGGCATAACTATTTTTCAGATTTGTAATTAAAAAATAGCTTGTATTTGTAAAATAAATAAGTAAAATAGTCATTTTAATGTGAAAATAAAATCTGATTAAAAATACTCTTAGCTAAAATAAAAAATAAAACTCCAACATATTATGTTGGAATTATGATTTTTTACAAATGAAACTCAAAACAATATGCTGAAGTTTATAACCACCTTGTCACGACCCTAACCCCGAACCCGATTGTGATGGAGTCTCTCATGAAGACAAGGCCAGCCAGTCTAACACAATTCGTCCTTTAAAGAAGGTAAATAACATCAAGATAGTTTAAACATGATTTAATAGCAATAGTTAGCGAAAATAGAGTTAACAAAACGGAAATCCATCCCGACACAGCCCTAACCAGGGTGTCACAAGTCACGAGCATCTATGATACTAAATCCTCAAATGTAACTATAGAGTTTCAAATACTAAACCAGTAGCGTAAGAGAAATAGATAGAGAGGAGCTCCAGGCTGCGAACGCTAACAGCTACCTAAAGACTCCTCGAAGATCTGCCGGAAGCCGGAATGAATCAGCACTTGGGAGCAGAACCAGCGACGTCTGAATCTGCACACATGGTGCACGGAGTAATGTGGTACTCCGATCCAGTGAGTAATAAAAATAAATAACGACTGAAAGTAAAAAAAACACGTATACATAAGGTATTATATAATGAAGCAATTAAATAAGTAATTTGCAAGCAGGAAACCAATGAAGAATAGCATAAAATACTTCTACAACAGATAAACAGGTAATTGACAGACAAATAAGATAAAGTAAACACATAGAAGTTCGCCCATCGGGCACAGTATCACAATCTCCGCCCCTCGGGCTCAATCTCACATCACAATGGGTATCCGCGCTCACTGGGGGTGTGCAGACTCCGGAAGGGCCTCTTACGACACAAACACAATATCAAGCCATGTCATGGCATCAAATCTAGATCCTCGGTCTCATATTAGTATCAGTGTTCCTCACAATATTGGCCCTCGGCCTTACTCAGTCCAAAAATCATCACAAGCCCCTCAGGCAATAGTAAAACAATATTTCTCAGCCTAAATATCATTTAAATCTTAAAATGGAGTAAAACACTGCTGAGTATGAAAATAGTGGAAAATAACATGACTGAGTTCAAGTAATAAATCAAATAGTAAGGAAATATCAATGAAAAGCCCCGAAGGGTCCAAATAGTTGGCACTAGGCCCAAATATGACATTCAGTCCAAATAATAAATGATAACAGTTCATTTTTAATCAACCGAGCGGTAAAATCATCAATCGAAATGGACTAAGTCACAATCCCCAATAGTGCTCTACCCCATGCTTGCCATCCAGCATGTAAGTCACCTCAACATAGCACTACGATGTGCAATCCGGGGTTTCAAACCCTCAGAACATCATTTACAATCATTGCTTACCTCGAACTGGCTAAATCCAGAGCTCACAATGCCTTTGCCCCTCGAATCGGCCTCCACATGCATCGAATCTATCCAAAATCAGAACGAATACGTCACAATATGCTAAGGAAATAAAGCCCAAGTGAAAACAATTGAAAAGTACCAAAAAATTTTGAAATTAGCAAAACCTGAGCCTCGGTCTCACTTCTCGAAACTCAGAAATTTTTACATCATTGGATTCCTTGTCTCTCCACGAGTTCATACATACCAAAAACACAAAAATCGGAGTTCAAATCACCCCTCAAAACCCCATTTAGAAGTCTCTTAAACTCAAGCCCTAACCCTCCATTTTAGCTTTTCATTTCCTTTAATTACAGCCCTAAATCCATGAAAATCTACCATAGAATTGAGTTTTAGGTCCAAAAATCCTTACCTCAATGAAGTCCCTTGATTTCTCTCTACAAAATCGCTCAAAAAGCTCCAAGGTCGAAGGCAACAATGGTGAAATAACCCAAAGTCGCGAAATAAAATAATATATAAGGTCTACCCAGACCTTTCCGCATCTGCAGTCCAAAATCCGCTTCTGCAGTACCGCATATGCGGCCAGAACAATCGCTTCTGAGGTCCCTCACTTAAACGCCAGAATCGCATCTGCGATGGCACTTCCGCATCTGCGGCCTCACAGATGCGGCCACCTTGATCGCTTTTGTCGAACTCACCAATCCAGCCCAAACAGCATCTGCGGTCTGTTTGTCGCTTTTGCGACACTGCACTTGCTGTCCCTGATCACGCCCAAGTATATCCTCTAAATAGGATTCTGCGGACGTTGCAAATAAAACCCGAGTATTACGCCCAG